>ML818895.1:39789-53208 GCA_009831015.1 Picea engelmannii
CGGTTTCAAGCCCTGACTCAAGCTTTCTAACCTTTCCTACAAACCGTGCGATAACAGGAACCACACACCCAACTCAGGGGCTCTCTCTCAGGTTTGTGTCCTAAAGGATGTCTCACGTAACTGTAATCATCAACACTCCCTCTCAACTATGGAGGCATTCTCCACCAGGCCAAGTCTCTCACGTAAATAATCGAACTTCGTCTTGGCAAGCGGTTTGGTGAAGATATCTGCGATTTGCTCATGGGTAGGAAGATACTGCACGTGTACTGTCTTCCTTTGCACCATGTCTTTGATATATTGATATTTTATCTCGATGTGTTTCGATCTGTCATGAAACACAAGGTTCTTAGAGAGCTTCACACAGCTCTGCTTATCACAATGAATAGTAGTAGGATCCATCTCATGATCGAATAAATCAGTCAGAAGTTTGTGAAGCCACACTGCTTCGTGGACTGCTACACTTAATGCAATGTACTCTACCTCTGCGGTACTCAATGCCACAGAGCTCTGAGGAAACCATGACAAACTCCAAAGTGAAGCAACAACCGGAGGTGCTCTTCCTGTCCACTGCGCTCCCAGCCCAATATGCATCGTCGTATCCCTGGAGGCTCAAGTCTACACTGGAGGCATATCTTAGGCCATAACCAACTATGCCTTGTAGGTATCTCAATACATGTTTTGCTGCTATGCAGTGAGTCTGTCTCGGTTGGCTCATAAACTGGCTAAGCACATTCACTGCATAACATATATTCGATCTGGTGTTAACCAGATACATCAGTGATACAATCAACTATCTGAACAAGTGTGGATCAATCCCTCCTGAATCAGTATCACTCATATTCTTCAAATCCATCACCATTGGTGTAGGCATGGATTTGCATTCTGTCATACCGAACTTTTTCAATATCTCCATAGTATATTTTCCTTGACTTAGGAAAATCTCATTTGTCCACCTCCATACTTCTAGTCCCAAGAAGTAATGCATCAAGCCTAAATCCTTCATTTCAAATTTAGCAGTCAATGCTTGTTTGCATTCAACAATGAGTCTCTTTGAACTGGCGAGGAAAAGGTCGTCCACATATAGGACTAAGATCAAACACTCATTGCCATCAATGTGATAGTATAGGTTTGGATCAACAACACATTTGTTGAAACCAAAACTCATCAGAAATCCATCCATTTCCTCGTACCAAGCACATGGTGCTTGCTTTAGTCCATATAGGGAGTTCTTCAACCTGCACACATGAGATCTTTCATTGTGTATAACGAATCCATCTTGTTGCTCGATATAAAATTCTTCCTCAATTTCACCATTGAGAAAGGTTGTCTTTACATCCATCTTATGTAGCTTCCAACCCATGGAAGCATCTAGTGCAATGATAGAACATATGGAAGTGTATCGGGCTACTTGAGAAAAAGTCTTGTCATAGTCAACTCCCTCTACTTGCAAGAACCCTTTGGATACAAATATCGCTTTGTATTTCTTGATGCTTCCATCAACTGCATGCTTGATTTTATAAATCCATTTGGAAGTCACTACAGACTTTCCCTCTGGTCTTGGAACAATATCCCATACATCATTTTCAATATAGACTAATATTCTTCTGTCATGGAATCTTGCCATACTTGTTCACTTGAAGCTTCTCCGTGACAAGATGGCTCGGAGTAAATGATTGGGGTCATGGATGAAAGGTAGCTTGAGAATCTCTTTGGTCTCTTGCTCTCTCTGGTTGTTCCTTGAGGGGATTTATGTCCCTCAGCTTCCTGTAGAGTTTGTCGGACCCAAGCAGGCCTTTTATGTCCAACTGTAATATCTCTGGGCATGTCAATTGGAGCAACTGGATCGGCTGGAATAACTGGATCAACTGGAATAATGTCTATCTCCCTCTGAACTGCTGAAGGGGGAGAAGGCATTGTCTCACATCAATTTCCATCTGAGATTCTCTAAATATTTGGAAGGCTATCTCTTCTTCAAAAGTAACATCTATGCTTATTTCAATCTGTCTTTGACCAGGAATGTAAATCTGATATGCCTTTGAGGATTCACTGTACCCTACAAATGTGCCCTTTCTCCCTAAAGGGTCTAGCTTGGATCTCTTCTCTTTGGGTACATGAAAATATACTGGACACCCAAATATTCTGAAGTGTCCAATCTCAGGCTTCACTCTAGTGAAGGCTTCTTCTCGAGTAATGTTCTTCAAGATGTGATGAGGACTCTTGTTTTGAACATACATTGTTGTCATGCATGCTTCTACCCATAGAGTCATAGGTAGACTCTGATCATGTATCATTGCTTTGGTTGCCTCGATGATAGTTTTGTTTTTCCTTTCTGCAACCCCATTTTTTTTAGGGTTGTAAGGGAACTGTGAACTCCCTCTTGATCCCTACTTCAATACATAAATTGTTGAAACCTTTAGAGGTATATTCTCCTCCATTATCTGATCTTAGTACCTTGATCTTTCTTCCGGTCAGGTTCTCAACCTGAGCTTTGAATTCTTGAAATTTTGCAAGGACTCCATCCTTGTTCTTCAGGAAGTAAATCCAAGTTTTCCAAGAGTGATCATCTATGAAGAGTACATAGTACAAGTACCCATTCAGAGTTGCAACAATCATTGGCCCACACACATCTGAATGTATCAAGTCCAAGATTTCCTTGGATCTATTGTCACTGCTTAAAAAGGATCCTTTAACATTTATGCCAAGAGCACAACCTTTGCAAACACCTTTATGTTGAATCTATATCTTTGGAAGACCTGTTACCATTTTCCCTAGAGCTAGGAGAGCTCTATAATGAATGTGAGCAAGTCTTCTATGCCATAGCTCACTCAAGCTGATAGTCTCATGTAGCAGGGCCCGGACTGGTCTGATGGTTAATTTGTACAAGCTGTTTTCTCGAACACCAATTACTATGGAAGAATTTATATGTGAGTCTTTGTGCCATGCAAGAACTCTTCCTTCTGAGAAGGTAACCTTGTAGCCTTTGTCTTCCAAGGCAGAAATGGAGACAAGGTTCCTCTTCATTCTAGGTACATATAGTACTTCTTTTAATTGAAGTTGCATATCTGAATCCAGTTGGAAGGTAGAAATTCCAACTCCTTTTACATTATATCTGGCATCATATCCAAGGACAACATGTAGATGTGTCTCTTTCTCAACAAAATTTGTTAGGTGATCTCTAAAACCGGTCATGTGCCTGGAGGCACGACTACCAATTAACCAAGTATTATCATCAGTAGGAACCATAACTGAGAGTGTTGAGATGTTGATGTCTTCATCTCCTTGAAGTCTTGACTTCTAGGAACTGAGTTTGCTTGATCCATCAAGCTTGTCTTCCATCATTATTCTGTTCATCATAATTTTGGATTCTTCACAAACCCTTGTCAACTGGGCTAGAAAACCTAACGATTAGGTTAGGCTAGCACTTTTAGGTTTTGTTGGACTTATGACTGCCAACAATAAGCCTTTGAAAGACATGATAACACTAGTGAGCTTAAGAGCTCCTTCAATGAGTTGCAGAAACCCTAATTTTGAAATTTCTACAGAAATTAGCGAAACCCTAGAAACCATAGGGCCAAAAAGTCAAAATGCTCGAAAATGCAATTTGAAGCTTGTTGGAGGTGCACTAAAGGAGGTCGTACACTTCTATCCTCTTTTTAGCCCAAACATCCAAGTGCCAAGTGCTGAAAGCTCTCAGAAAGGTAGGTCATACAAAATTTCTGGAAACCCTAGGAGGGCCATACGGTTTTGTAGGAGAGAGAGGATGGCTGAAAATTGCTTATGCAATGGATTCTTCAAGACCTATCCTCTGAAACCATGTTGATTTTTCAATAAGATAGGCTTAAGCATGAAGTTTATTCCATTTTTAACATTTTACTTAAACTATAGACAATTTGTTGCAACAATCAAGATCAGAAGAAGAAACACCATGCACAAGTACGCAAGAAGTATCATGGGAAACCCTTCTCAACAAGGGAAGAAAACCCAACCAATCCTTTGCTATATTCTTCAAGAGAAAGACCTCCACCACCATGAAAGACTAGCACACAAAAGGGTGCTCACAAACCCTAAAAGACTAGCGCCCAAGAGAGGTGTGCACTTTTCTCAAGAAGGAAGTACTCGCTGAAATTTCCAAACTCACACTTGTGTTGTTTTTCCTGAATGGGGAATTTACTTTTACTTATATTAGACTGAACCTGTCAACAATAGTGTCTATTGGCACAACATGGTCGACCTTAATGACTTATAAGATAATTAATAATTACCATATCAATTATCTTTTACATTCAGGTGGGGCCGACTTGTACCATTTTCATTACAAATAGGGTTACAGGTAAGTTTGACTCTTGAACAATATAGCAAGGGATCTCATACACCCACTAGTGCTTAGCCATTAAGGGTACATACATATCTCCATCTCACTGCGTCTCACAGGAGAACCACACTCACTAGTGCTCAACCATTAGGATCACGTTCACCTATGCTCATCCACATGCACGTCCAACTCAACAGATCTTCTTTCTCGCTGCATTACGCAAGAGAGTCATCTAGAGTTCATCATCTCAAGTCTATACTCAGATGAGGCTAATACATCGTTTCATCTCTGTTTCATAACGATGCACCCACTCATGGACTTTCACACGTTCACTTGTGCTAAGCCACATGCACGTCCAACTCAACAGATCTTCTTTCTCACTACATTACATAGGAGAATCATCTGGAGTATCATCTCAACTCTCTGCAAGGAGGAGGCCAATACAATGTTCCAGTTTTGTCTCAGATAGGAACCACACACCCAACTCAGGGGCTCTCTCTCAGGTCTGTGTCCTGGAGGATGTCTCATGTAGCTGTAATCATCAACAACACTTTGACCAAAAAAAAAATGGGACAACCTTGTCTACAAACGTTTTTAGGACAACCTTGTCCTTCTCAATAGAAAACTCACCAATATCAAACTCAACAAAATACCTAGAAAATCTGTTTGCAAATCTGCTTAGTTGTTGCCATTGTACGACCTGTTGACATCATCCTCTATGACCTGTTGTACCTATCTGAAATCTCACACTATGGGTGTCCTTTTTTGTTGTACAAATGTCACACGCGTGGCCTGTACAAATTGGTATGTACCACACGTATGGCATGTCTGTAGTGTTTCCCTCACACATGCAAGTTGTCCAATCTGCTCACACATGCGACCTTTCTCTCTCGTACGACCGCTTCTCCTCCTCTCACACATGTGGCCTTCCTTGGATGGGAAAATCAGAAGCCTTCCTTGGCTAGAACAAAAACAGAAAACACCAAGAACCCTAGGCCAGATTGCCACACAATTGCATAATTTTCCTTGCTGAAATTTCCAAGCTCCTAGCACAAGTGCACTCTCACTTATGCTCTCTCCATCTTGCTCCATCTTGCACAATGATCTAATGTCACAATGACATCTCCCCTTTATATACAAGTCCAATGAGTGAGTTTAGTAGCCCTTCATAAACTCAATTAATTAGAATATTTTATTCTCCTTTTGTCGGTGTGGAACCCCATCACAAACCCACAAAGCCCATCAACTTTCCCATGAGGCCCTGGCCTCGTTTATAGGTCGATTTCATTGAAACGAAAGTCTAGTGCCAACGAAGATTCCCACATGCCTAACACCTTGGCCTCTAGTGAGAATACATCCCGAAACTACAAAAATCAGCACTCCCTCTTAGCGAGGGAGGTATCCCATGCATCATCATATGGATGCACCTCTGTCTCCAACACTGGAAGTAACTCTATCTCCTGTATTAGATCTGACACACCTGCACTCCAATCCTCCTAACTGGATGTTCCCTCTATCATTGAAGCAAATCTTTTTGTCCAATCTGCCTCACTGGTTGCTCCTTCTGTGATCGAGGCAAATCCCATACCCCAGTCCTCTTAAGTGGTTGCCTCCTCTATCACTGTAGAAAAACCTATTGAAACAAATGGATCCGTCATGGAGGTTCCATATTCCCTAGAAGCCTCCTGCCTTTGAAGCTCCTGTCTAGCCTCCTCAACCCATGACACCTGTCTATCAGTCCCAAAATATGTCTCTCTCCCACATGAACCTAAGGGGGAACTCCCACTGAATGAACGACTCTCCCTCTGAGTCAACTGAATCTCTCTGAGATCGAGCTCACTTTGAGTCTGCATACTCTCTCTAAAACCAGACTCCCTCTGAGTTTGTACAATCTATGGAGCCATTTTCTCCCTCTAAACATGTTGTCCTCCTCTGAAGTCTAATCTCCTCTGAATAGTCCTGGGAGACTGCTCCTCCCTACTGAATCCTGAGGGTTGAATCCCTCTTAACTCTGGCTTCCTCTGAGCTGACACTACTGTTGGGGCCACCTTCTCCCTCTGTACCTGTGTTATTGGTGGGGTTGCCTACCTCACCACTGGTGGAGCCACCTGCCCCTCTACATCTTTCTATGTGCTCCTGTTGGCCACAACATGCATAGGTTGACCATTTATCCTATAAAGGTTTCCCTCCCTAACTCCAAGAACCACTGTTGATCTGAAGCTAGATCGTCTGGGCACAAATAACACACATCCATATCGAAACAATAAATGATACCCCTTCTTCTCAATCTTTGAAACTGAGAGAACACTCTTCCTGAGTTTTAGCACCCATAACACATTCGAAACCCTCAACACTTCACTTGACTCCAATCAAAACGATACCGTCCAGATCCTCGTACTCCATGTTTGGTCCCCATACCAAGCTCCACACACAAATCTAAGCCAATCTATGTGAAGTTGTCAAATAACTCTCGTGCACCCATCATATGGCAAGATGCTCCGTTATCCACCAACCATGTTCCCTTGCTGGGAACTATACCTGAAAGGGAGGAGATCAACAAGATCTCCCTTTCGAACCTATCTGCAACCTCATCAACCTCTGTTGTTGATGCATGTTGCCTTCTTCCTCTTTCCCTCCAGCATGGACACTGTGAAGCATAGTGACCATAGTCATGACACTCGAAACATCTGATCTTACTAAGATCCTTCTTTTGACTCGGCTCTAAAGATGCTTCTCTCTCGGGAGAAGATTGTATCCTTGGCGAACCTCTTTTTCTCCTCCTCATGTGGGTTTCAAGGACCTGGTTCTCATCACTGCTACTCTTTACCACACCATCCATATCATCCTTGGACACTAACCGGGTCTCCTCCTGGATGCAATCTATCCATAGTCTGTCAAAGTCTGGCAACTTGTCTCCTGCACATATCCCCTGCACAAATGGTTCCCAAGACCTGGGAAGACCTCTCAATGCTACATTCATCAACTCAACATCCTCAACTGTCTCACTGAATGTTGCAAGTTGATCACCGATCTTAGTGATCTTCATAAGGTAGCTCACAATTGTGTCATTGTTACCCCCAACCTAGGGGTAACTAAGTAGATTATGTCTCGAGGCCCATAGGTTGTAGACATGGAGTGTCGAGAGCTAGATGGACAAAGCATAGCCCTAGAGGGGTCCTTCTTTTCATTGATGCATCCTACACATCGCCAACAGTAGAATCCACCACACCGACTTGGTTCCTACAACGCAGTGGGTCTTGCTCCATGAGGTAATGAGTCTAGGTATCATGGTACGTATCACTCTGATATTTAAAGCATTTGAACATGTTGCAAAGGATATTTCTTTATTTCAGAACATTTACTTGGAATTTATGTTCATTGCCTTATTTAAATATGAGAGGGGTGTCATTGTGTCCTAGTAAGTTGGTTTCCCTCGAGAATGGGTTGCTACTGGGTGGTTCCTTGAAAAGTCACCATCCGCTCCCTACCATACTTGTCACTTTCCATACCTTTTTCCCCTCTGTCTCCCCAGCCTTTTGGGATCTTCGGGTGTATTGACCCAAGAAGGGATTGTACTTTACCTAGTGGGAAGAAGGGGTTGAAGGCCCATAGGGTAAAAATAGATGGCAAAAGATAAAATCCAATCATAAAACCTTTGAGATGCTTCGCCCAGGGATCCCCGAGAAAGCAATAAAACACTTCTCTGTAAGAATAGAGGACCCACAAAATCAATGATAATGAATACTCAAGGTGTTAGTTGGGGGATAGGAGGTCTCATCACTAGCCAACCTATCATGATCATAAGTAAGGTATGACATTACCATCATCTAGTCACCAAGCTAGGGTAGTGGCTCTCAGTTACATGACTGAGGGAAAGGGGGTCTCATCACGAGCCAACCTTCTCATTTCCGCGAGGTATTTGTGAATGACACTGTCGTATCTGGACACCAAGCCAAGACATTGGCCTTCAACTAATTCCTTGAAACATGAAAGAAAAATCTAAGAAGAAGAATGGAAAACAAACGGGCTTGGAAAAATTTGCATTGAGGACAAGGTGTAGCTCACCCTCCACAAAGGCACCCATAGGTAAGATTATACAAACCATTGTATGTCATGAACCCCATGCCCAAAAGTTTAACCCACACCATCTCACATACACACATGACTAGGATAAGTTCCACCTGAGAAACACCCTAGACTTGGGAGTCATTAACCCAATAGGGCATCTTGAGACCCTTCCCAAACCTAAATTTGGCAAGTTGTATAACGTCCTTGAGCATTTGTTTGGTTTAGGGGGGGGGGGAGGTTGATGCACATGTTCAGGTGCTTTGATTATTAGATGTGATTTACTTTCTATGATAATTATGACTCATGGACCCTTGGAGGGAGTAATTGTTGTCTTTGTAGGACTTTTCCCGGTGGACGGGTATTCATGAGGAGATGATCAGTTCAGACCTTCATGAGGGCCTAAATCCCATGGATGCATGTTGAAACCCCAAAACCGGGGCATGATAGGGGTGACTGATTTGCACATTGAGGAAGGAAGTTGTTTCCTTTGGAGACACTTTGGTATACCTAAATGGACGAGCTCCCACTTTCTCCATTTGGATGATGGCCTTTGGAGGCCTAAACACCACCCATCTAGCCCATGACATCATCATTGAGGGGTTAGGGTTTGGTGGAGATAATATTATGGTGGAAAATGGACGCTTGGCACAATGCTTGGCACTTGATGGCATGATTAGGCTCCTAGAGGCCCAACGTTCCACCCATCAAGGCTAGACATCCCACCTTGGAGCTTGACGTCACCCTTTTTAGCGCATTTTTATGTAATTTTATTTAATTTTGTAAATTTAGGGAAAATTGATCAGGTTGGCCCTCTAATTTTGAACTAAAGTTAATTTTAGGGTAAATTTTGTATAAATAAACAAAAAGTGACATTCATTTTCATCATAACTCTCCCATTAGAGAGAGAGGACTGAAATTGGTGCCCTTTCTAGGGCTTATTGGCTGAAATTGTGAGGCGCACTTGTCTTTGAGGCTAAATACTTGCATCTTGGATAATTTTTTGTGAAGTTTGCTTTGCTATCTAAGGTTTTAATGCTTGATTATTCTTGGTGAAGTAAATCTGCAATTTTCATTTCATTTTGAATGGTTATGGTATATTTGTTTATTCATGTTAAAGATTATGAAATTGCTTGCTTGACAAACCCTAGGAGTAAAGGACTTAAGGTGCTACTTCTTTGCTCTTAACTTGTTAGACTTTACTAAAGTGATTTAACGTAGACAAGCTTCTAAAGCCCTAAAATGATAGCACTTTAGAAGCCATTGCCTAGTTGTTGTTGCATTAAATATATTTCAATAGTCTAAGGAAGATGAAGGCGCTAGGGCCTAGAAGTTCCTACTCTCTAGTTAGCTTACCTCCTTAAAGTTTGGATCCTAGAGGACTTAAGGTGCTACTCCTCTAAGATCCTCCCTTTTACTTAGACAAGTATAATCATCATTGTTTCTCCAAGTAAATGTTGGTAATCTCTTGACTCCAAAACCCCTCAAAGACACTAATCTCTCTCCTCTTTGGTTGATTGATCAAACAAACACTCAAACCTTAATCTCTCATGTCTTTACTAACCAAAACTAACACTAATTTAGCCTAAACAACTAATTTTATTGTTGTTGTTATAATTGTTTGCTACAACCATCTTAAAGCAACAAATTTTCTACATAATCTAGTTTTATTGCTAGCTAAACACTTCAGAATTCGTTCATGACAAGCTAGTATCATTCTATACATTAAATGTTATATTTTCATTGTCTTTTTGAGTATTTGTGAAGAATATTTCTTACAGCTGTTACACATTACTAATTGTTGTTGTAAACTAGTCTATTGTTGCAGTTTTATATCAGCTAGCATACGTTTCACTAGTTCATTGTCTTATTGAAGCATTAATATCATTTTTGTACTTGAAGTTGCCATATATATGCTTGTTGTCTTGTTCCAGGCAGGTGCACTTCATCTTCTACACTTGTTTCATCCCTTTGAGACATAAACTCTGTGATATCTTTGACTTAAGTGACCAGTGAGAAGGGGGTTAATCTCTACATCTTTGCTTCGTTTCACGAGCCCTTTAGGTCACTAGGGTTGTCTCCCTTGGGGTAGTTTTTATTTTACTCCTAAACATAAAGGGGTTTCCTATTAAGGTGACAGTGATAGGTCACCCCCTTGTTATGCCAATATTGTTTCACTTGCCTTAGGCTTTGGGCAAGTACAATTTGTGTGATAACATTTTTGGCACCGTTGCCGAGGAACATCGAGTCAATTTTCCCCGAACGACATATCTTCGATAAGCCTTTATTTAAATCCTTTTACTTTACAAGCTTACTTGGCAACTCCACTAAGGGTGATTCCACTGAGGGTGATTCCCTCATCTTCTTTTGGTGATATTGAAAGGATCATCTGGTGACTCCACTGACCTTTTCCAAGATGCCACCTTACTCTCAAATTTGTGATATTTTCAAGGAATGGAATCCTGGCACCTTGGGAGCAAATGTATCCCTCTATTGACTTTGAAAACTTTTTGGGATACCCACATTATTTTGATATGAGATGGTCGGACAACTCTTCAAGATTCAGAGGCCTTCCCCTTACTCATGTTGTAGAGTTCTTGAAGTATGTATGTGAGATAGAAGTTGGAGGGGAGGATGTTCTGGTAAAATTATTTATACTTTCCTTGCCATCATTTTTGCAATATTGGATCAAGAGTTGTTGTGAATGAAAGGGTATATCCTCATTCATAGATATCATTATTAGGTTTCTAGAGTTCACGAGACCACAGTTCCAAACATACAAAGATTTACTTCAAAATCTCGTAGTAATCCTAGAGGATGAAGGGTTTACCACTGATATTGCAGAAGATCTAAGGGAAGTTCACGATGCTCAATACCAAGAATCCTCTGACATAATAGAAGAAGAGACTTATGAAGAAGGTTACCAACCCCTTGAAGAGGAGCAAGAATTATCCCATGGTTCTCCTAAAGAAGACTTGATTGAAGAACATGATGATGAAATGTTGATGTGCGCTCCTACCTTCGATGAAGTCATCCCAACCTTTGTCACTCCTACACAAGAAGAAGAGAATATGGTAAGTCATTTCGCTTTCCAGGGCTTTGTTGATGCTTTATTTTATGACTTGGAAAATGAAGAGGTGTTAGAGGATCCCTTGGATGTACTAAACCCTTCATGTTATGATAAAGATAATGATATGGTTGATAATATTGATGAGTCCATACATGTTGGAAAATGTAAATTGGATGTGGCTGGTTATGATGGGGATCCCATTTATGACATTGAGGGTCATTTCCTTTTGTTGCCTTCACAAATATCATATGAGATTGCTATTGATTCTAACATTTGGCAACAAGGAGATGAAATGATTACAAATATATTCCAAACACCCGAGGATGACTTAATGCAATGTTCTCATGATAATTTCCAGTCATACCTTGAGGCGTTTGACGAATATTCTTTTGAGCACTTGGATTTATTCTATGAAGGAGACTTTCAACTGTCGTTGTGCTCAAATTTTGATAAGGGTGAGGACATGGTTCGCCTAAAGTAGGATACTTGTGATAAGGTTTTACATCTCCCTTCACTTCCTTTATCTCGCAATGTCACTAAGGATGCAGCTAGGAGACGTGCTTCTTGTCTCAAGTTTTCTCCAAGGCAGGGCCTTTTCTTAGAATTTAAGGGTAGGTTGAATTCCTTAAGAAGTTTATTATCTAAGTCTTTCAATTTTCCCCGGGGAATTTGTTTATCATCCTCCAGTTTCTTGTTCATCCCTTCTCAGACCTCGGGGAGTGATGGGGTCCAGGGTAATCAACCTTCAGACTCTTTGAGTCAACCTCTCAAGTTTTTGACCTTTCAAGATCTTTTTCATAGATGGATTGAGTGCTTTCTTGGAAATGTGACTTGGCATAATTTTGTCCCTCCCTCATGCCTCCATGAGTTAGATTTTATGATTTCCTATGATATGATATTCACCTGAACCTATGGCTACTATTTTTCCTTTTGTAAGTTACATTTTTAAATATCGATTCATAAAATAAGACTCAAAGGTGTCAATATGGAAATCGATTCCCATGTCCCGGTCAAGTCTCTTCAACCATTCAATGAACCAAGGTGCTATCCTGATTGTTCAACTCACTACTTCCACTAGGGCACCCTCATTCTACTTATTATTGATGCTTCTTGTCCCTTTCCTCTACACACCACTGGAATGATGGTGATCATTGTAGCTTGTGATCAAGCCCTCTTCTCTTGAGTTATTCTTGGGGTTTGAGTACCCCGAATCTTTGAGAATATTAACATCGCATCGTTCAATATCCCGTAGACAGCTAATACAAATGTTAGCTAGAGACCAATATACAACGACTACTACCTTTGTATTCAGGCTAGGAAAGAGAAAATACTCTCTAACCCATGTTATGCTTGTGCTCAACTTGTCATTGTTTTGGTTTATGATTAAGCACAAAGGCAGATGTTATGATGTATTGCTAAGATGGCTTCACTGGTTATATGATTATACCTAGAATTCAACCAGCAGGTAAGTGTAGGTAGATAGGGATTTGCATCCATTGTACATACCATTGCATATCATTCTAGTATAGTTAGTTTCATTTACATATTTTATTTACTTCATTTTGTTGAAATATTGTAATTGCAAAGAGTATTCTTATTATTATTGACATATTATTCATAGGATCAATCCCCATTATGGATTGATCGTGTCAGTTATTGTAATATGACCAAATCCCCTTTTGTGGATTGGTCAAAAGACAATTATAATAGGCAGAATAAGAAGTCGGCCCCAGCAGTTAATAAAGAGACCCAGAAATATAATAAAGGTGGGCTTACACACCCAGATTGAGAAGTCGGCCCTGCCAGTGAAGAGACACTTCACACGTGCCAAACTTGTATAAATAAAGGAGGCTAGCGCCTGACTTGGATATAACTCACTTGCTCAGTTTGAGAGACAAGTTTTGATTTGTTACCGGCAAAGGAGAGAGAGAGTGGCGCATATCTTGGAGAGGACTTTCTGTTTTAGCATAGA
>ML818895.1:58384-79568 GCA_009831015.1 Picea engelmannii
TATTTTTATCTAATGAAATGCAAACATCTATAATAATTGCTTAAACATTAACACATTTGTATATATGTATGATCATGATCATATGTTTGATTAGAGATACTTTCACTTTTCATTTGGTTTTATCACATATGGACAAAGTGTGATATCACCACCCTAGGTATTACTGACATCTTTTGTTGAGATTTAGCAAGCACGGGTCATACTAGATATGTTGAGGTTCTCATGCGCTCTAGGGTGAGCACAGGTCCCTGAGTAGAAGACATATGTTACCCCCAACCTAGGGGTAACTAAGGATATTATGTCTCGAGGCCCACATGTTGTATACATGGAGTGTCGAGAGCCAGATGGACAGAGCATAGCCCTGGAAGGGCCCTTCTTTTCATTGATGCATCCTACACATATCCAATAGTGGAATCCACCACACCAGCCTGGTTCCTACAAGGAAGTGGGTCTTGCTCCATGAGGTAATGCGTTTGGGTATCATGGTATGTATCACTCTAATATTTAAATCATTTGAACATGTTGCAAAGGATATTTCTTTATTTCACAACATTTTCTTGGAATTTATGCTCTTTGCCTTATTTAAACCTGAGAGGGGTGTCATTGTGTCCTAGTAAGTTGGTTTCCCTGGAGAATGGGTTGCTACTGGGTGGTTCCTTGAAAATTCATCATTTTCTCCCTACCATACTTGTCACTTTCCATATCTTTTTCCCCTCCATCTCCCCAGCCTTTTGGGATCTTCGGGTGTATTGAACCAAGAAGGGATTGTACCTTACCTCGTGGGAAGAAGGGGCTGAAGGCCCAGAGGGTAAAAGTAGCTGGAAAAAGATAAAATCTAATCATAAAATCTTTGAGATGCTTCTCCCAGGGATCCCCGAGAAAGCAATGAAACGCTTCTCTGTAAGAATAGGGGACCGACAAAATCAATGATAATGAATACTCAAGGTGTTAGTTGGGGGATAGGAGGTCTCATCATGATTCGACCTATCATGATCATAAGTATTTAGCGGTATGACATTACCATCATATGGTCACCAAGCTAGGGTGTTGACTCTCAGTTACATGACTGAGGGAAAAGGGGGTCTCATCACGAGCCAACCTTCTCATTTCCACGAGGTATGTGTGAATGACACTGTCGTATCTAGACACCAAGCCATGATAGTGGAATTCAACTAATTCATTGAAACATGAAAAAAACATGAAAGAAAAAGATAAGAAGAAGAATGGAAAACAAACAGGCTTGGAAAAATTTGCATTGAGGACAAGGTGCAACTCACCCTCCACAAAGGCACCAATAGGTAAGATAATACAAACCCTTGTATGTCATGAACCCCATGCCCAAAATTTTACACCACACCATATGACATACACACATGACTAGGATAGGTTCCACCTGGGAAACACCCTAGACTTGGGAGTCAAACCCAATAGGGTCTTGAGACCCTTCACAAACCTAAATTTGGAAAGTTGTATAACGTCCTTAAACATTCATTTGGTTGAGGGGGGTAGGGGGGTTGATGCACATGTTCGGGTTCTTTGATTATTATATGTGATTTACTTGTTATGATACTTGTGACTCATGGACCCTTGGAGAGCATACTTGTTGTCTTTGCAGGACTTTTCCTAGTGGACAAGTATTCATGAGGAGATGATCGGTTCAGACCTTCATGAGGGCCTGAAGCCCATGGATGAACGTTGAAACCCCAAACCTGGGGCATGATAGGGGTGACTGATTTGCAAATTGAAGAAGGAATTTGTTGCCTTTGGAGGCACTCTGATAGGCCTAGACAGATAAGCTCCCACTTTCTCCACTTGGACGGTGGCCTTTGGAGGCCTAGACACTACCCACCTAGCACATGATGTCATCATTGAGGGGTTAGCGTTTGGTGGAGATAATATCAGCTAGCATATGTTTCACTAGTTTATTGTCTTATTGAAGCATTAATATCATTTTTGTACTTGAAGTCTCCATATATATGCTTGTTGTATTGTTCTGGGCAGGTGCAATTCATATTCTACACTTGCTTCATCCCTTTGAGACATAAAATTTGTGATATCTTTGACTTAAGTGACCAGTGAGAGGGGGGTTAGTCTTTACATCTTTGCTTCATTTCACCAACCCTTTAGGTCATTAGAGACGTCTCCCTTCAGGTAGTTTTATTTTACTCCTAAATAGAAAGGGGTTTCCTATTAAGGTGACAGTAATAGGTCACCCCCTTGTTACGCCAATCTTGTTTCACTTGCCTTGGGATTTGGGCAAGTACAAATTGCATGATAAAAATCCTCACTGGTCATCCTGACAATCTGAAGTTGGTGCTGCAAATGCAACTTCCTGCTAGTATTCCCATTCTAGTATATAGACCTACTAGAGCATCATACATGTCCTTGGTAGATGTCTTCTCAGTAATGTGAGGAATCAAGTGATCCTTCACGGACTCAAGCAACACTTGCTTGGCCTTCACTTCTTACTTCTTGTGAGTTGTCAAATCCTGTGGATTGGTAGGGGCTACAACCACACTCTCAACATACTCTTTGAGAACATTTTATTTCAACAGAAGGAAAACTCTTGTCTTCCAAGCTCAGAAGTTGGTTGCGCCTTCCAACCTATCCTCAAGATTCAATGTGTTTACCATGGTGACTTTCCCGGAACAAGAAAAAGAACAAGTACAAAACTCTTCCACTATTGTAGCCAACAATGTGTCTCAAGATGATCTCCTTCTCTTCAGATCCCAAGCTCTGATACCATGTCAATTTCACATGCACCCTATGTGAACAATTTTCAAATCTGAAAATTCCTACCTAGTGAGCTAACAATAACACCCTAGCTGTTATCATTGAACAATTCCACACCGAAAATTATGACTGAAATTATATGCAATGGAAACACAAAAGATCAGAGATGAATCATCAACACAACCGAGACATAATTTTTTGTTCTATAACCTTTGTCAAATTAAGAAATCTGAAGGAAAAAACCAACCCTCTTGGTCAACACACTTTGAACAAAACAAAACTGGGACAATCTTGTCCACAAAATTTATGTGGACAACATTGTCCTTCCCAACAAAAAAATCACCAAAATCAACCTAAGAAAAATACTCAGAAAATCTACCTACAAATTTTGCTCAGCTGCTACCACTGTATGACCTGCTAATGTTAGTCGTACAACGGTTGACGTCATATTGTATGACCTATTGTACTTTCCCTAAATCTCACACGTGCGGCTATCCTTTTCTATTGTACGACTGTCACACATGCAACCTTTCTCTCTCTCTCATTGTACAACTACTTCTCCTCTTCCTCTCACACGTGTGGCCTTCCTTGGCTGGGAAAATCAGAAGTCTTCCTTGGCTATAACCGAAACAGAAAACACCAAGAACCCTAGGGCATATTGCCTCACAATTTCATAATTTCCCTTATTGAAATTTTCAAGCTCCTAGCACAAGTGCACTTGCACTTATACTCTCTTCATCTTGCACAATGATCTAATGTCACAATGACATCTCTTCTTTATATACAAGTTCAATGAGTGAGTTTATGAGCCCTTCCTAAACTCAACAATTAATTAGAATGATTATCCTTTTGTGGGTGTGGAACCCCTTCACAAACCCACAAAGCCCATCAACTTTTCCATGAGGCCCTGGCCTCGTTTCTAGGTCATTTTCATTGAAACGAAAGGCTAAACTAGTGCCAACAAAGATTATCACATGCCTGGCACCTTGGCCTCTAGTGGGAATACCTCCTGAAGCTACAAAAATCAACAGAAACTAAAGAAATCACTTTTCCAACTTAAAAAAGTATGTACATAACAACATCGAATGGTTCATGTTATCGCAAAATCTAGCACTTGTGTAAAGCCTTCATAAGATGATAAACATGTGTAACAGATGGATGTAATTGCCACTGTCACCTAGGCAAGTAATTCCATTGTTTTAGTGATGTATAAGGATCCAACACAATGGAGGCTTCCCTTGTGACCTCAAGGGATTCTATAGCAAGCTAAATTCAAGTCTACGACCTCTTATCTTGGTCACTCAATGCGATAGGTTAGATCTAGGGATAGGGAAAGTTAGAAAATAATTTAAACAAGGTATTTGATTGCATGTGTATATGAAGTGATCCAATGTATTTAATGAAAAATACCTAGTCTAAGGAGTGAAGAACAAGTCCCAGAGCACTAGCTATCAAGAAGAAATTATTGTTTTAATAAAACTTGTAGTGAACAACAATACACTTCAACATATAAAAGATTTATGATAGTATCGATATACCAACTCTAAATCATCCAATAGATGGATGAAAAAATGTATAATACCAATAGAAACACTTACAAATTGTTCACCAATATTTTCATGAGGTTGAGAGCATGAAACATACTAGTTATCAACGATATGATTAATCCCTAATGGTTGTAGCATACTTTTATAACATAAATTACCTTAGAATGCAAGTCATTCGGGTAGAAAAAGCATGCAAATGTAAGAGAGTATCCAACTAACAAGTTACTTTTGAGAGTAAGAGGGTTTTTCAAGGTTTGACAACACTTATGAGCCTTAGACTAGTGTCATTTTCCTTTCTTTGGGAAAATGGAGTCAAAGAAAGAACTTGGAAGCTTGCTAAATGCAGGAGAAAGGGTTGAAGATCCAAGCTTGGAGTTATACCATCATAAAACAAAAACAATCCTTCTAGGAAACAAATACCATCATAAACCCTAGGTGTTGTTTTCTTTCTTTCTCTAGCATCTAGCAATACGATCTTAATTAAAGTCAAACCCTAGAGGTTATACCATCATAAACTCCAGGGGGATAAACAATCTTAACCCCTATACTAGGTATTAAATGCTTCAACAAATCAAGACGAATGAAAATAGGGAGGGGGATAAACAATCTTAATCCCTCGTAGGGTTTCTAGGAAATGAACTTAACATACAAGGTAACATGCAACAATTAACCATCTAATAGAGAATCCACCATAATACACCATGAACAAGCATGTAAAATTGAAAAATAACACTTATTAAGACAAGTCAATGTGCATGAAGAAACCCTAGCTCAAATATCATCCATCAAAAACAAGAGAAACCATCCAAGAAGATCATCCTTCCAAAAGTGTGCACAAGTACTCCATAGCGAATTAGAGAAGAGAAAAGACTAGTAATGATGATTCACAAGTGATGAGATATGATTTACAAAATAGAGCACTGGCCTCTTTATATGAGGCAAACCTAGCGCTATATCTTTGAAAGAAGCCCTAAAAACATAATAAATCCATGATACAAGTGAGATAGGTCTAGGTTGATCCCTCAAGTAGCCTCAAACAATAAAATGACATGCTAATACACCAAAATATGTCCTCCAAGAAGGTGTAGGAGGCCTCCAAAGGCCATGTCTCGTTGTCAAGTGGTCTAAGAAAGGTAGAAGTCGTGTCTCCTCATCAAAGGTTATGTCATACATCTAAGCACCCAAACCATCAAATTGTGCCCCATTGATAAGCAAGCCCCATCATCATCAATGTGCCTCTTCAACATCCAAGGTGAAGAGACCAACATGTCCTCTGAATAATGTCCAATCATGTCCTAGTGTAACGTCCTCCATCCAATGTATAATAAGCTCTGGGGTGCACTTCCCAAGATGTGGGATTCTTGCTCATCCATCAACCAATATGACCATATCTGCAAGATAATAGCTCGTTTGTCCATCATCCAAGGTCTAGGAGGTGTGAGAGGATATGCATGAATGTGTCAATTCATCATGTAACCCAATGCTCTGCATCACACGTTCCATGTCCTATGTAAAATGCACAATATCCTAGGTGAAAGCATGAGGAAATATTCTAAAGGACCATGTCAAGTGCACCCAAATTAGTCAAAGTCATAGAATCAAGTTAGACCAACAATCAGAAGGTACAAGAGTCCCAATAATCATATAAAGTAAGTCGTCACTTAGTAAATAATCCATATGAACAATTCACATTAGGTATCCAATTCAAACTTCACATTAGCTCAAGACTTCATGCAATTTGGCAAGTTTAGGTATGGGAGGACCGTCAAAAGACCCTATTAGGAATGCCCGTACCTAGGGAGGGGGATATTACTTGAGAAACCCTCCAAGGTGTAAGTATAAGTGAAATGAGATGGAAGGGGTTACTTCGCGGACATGGTGTCATTAACATGCAAGAGAATGTTTGGTCTCACTTCCATGAGTGCCTTTGTAAAGGGTTCGCTTGGCACTTGAGTTACCCTTTCCTCAATGCCTTTTTCATTCCAAACCCCTTATTTTCCTTTTTCTTCAATTTGCAAGTCCCCTTTTCAGGTTTCAAGAATTTGTTATTTTGTAAGGTCCTTTTAGATTGATATGCATTTTGTGCATTAGGACCAAGGGGCGATCACCATTAGAGGTAGTAGATCTCAAGCTATATGATGGATTTTGATTTGTCTTTATTATCGTGCTATTGCATTTTAATCGTAGTTTCTTTTAACTTTCTTTTATTGGCCAGTTGCAATCTACCTTTGGGCCTTTATCCCCTTCTTCTCAAAGGAAAATGATGTACATTCCCTTTTGGAATACATGTAACAACCATTCTAGAATATAAGTACACTGTGATAGGTTCCAGGATGATCAAGTGTTAAGTATGGGGGGGAAACAATATGTTGCCCCTATCAAGGCCTCCTAGTAGTACCCCTTTTCCCCAAGACTGACAAAACGTGACTAGGATACCTAAGATGGCCACCAAGGTGAAAAAAGGAAAAGAGCATAACTTATGATCTTATGATTCAGTTTTCAACTTCAACCCATGATCCTCGCTCACATGCCAAATGCATTAAACATGACACTTTATATGAAACAAGAACTAATGTACCTCTTAATGTGTTGGACCACCCTCTTCCAATGAACCGTGTTGATTGGGTGTGATGAGTTGTGATGATGAGAGAGGCATATTAAAGGGGTGATGGAATGATGCTTGTGAGAATATTGATCACCATCATTATTAGGATCATTGTCTTCATTGTGGTCCATGCGATATGATCTCCTTTAGTTACCCCTAGGTGAGAAGGTGTAACAGTTCTAAATATTGAGGACTGTAGAGGTTTGAAGTGGAATACATTAGAAATAATTGGTTTGGCTATACTCGTTACTCATCTAAGCTATTTCCTTCACTCAAACATGTATTCTTACAATGCTTGAGCAAATATTCTGATCAACCTTCATGGAGATCTAGCTAGTGGAGACTTCATAATAGAAAGGGTGGGTTACTATTAAAACCCTTTATATTCTTACCTCTTGTACCTTTCTTAATCTTATCCATTGTAACATGAATGCATAACTAATCCATATCACATGCATAACATGACAAACAATTATTAGTCATTTAAACCCTTGCAAGCACCACACTTTGCCCAAGTCCCAAGCAAAACGACTTCTTTAATTTCATCCATTTGAAGCTTTGTTTGTTGTCATCCAACCTAATTGTTCCATAAAATCATTTTTAGGCCACCTTGGTAGAGACCACAAAAACAAAAATTCATCCAAAACTTTATATCTACCTCATGAGTGAGTTATTTACAAGTTAAGATGTCCCATAATGATATCCATGCCCTTTGTCTAAGTTAATTGTTTGGTTAAATACCCAATTGCAAAATTAAAATGATCCTTAGTTAAGTATGTTGGTTTGTAAGTTTTT
Organism: Picea engelmannii; assembly: GCA_009831015.1. Classification (NCBI taxonomy): domain Eukaryota; kingdom Viridiplantae; phylum Streptophyta; class Pinopsida; order Pinales; family Pinaceae; genus Picea; species Picea engelmannii. The sequence continues at coordinate 66,065 of ML818895.1, forward strand.
GTTTACACAACATTGCTTAACTAGTGATGTGATTGAAGTTGAGGGTTAGACCTCAATTTTTTTCTTTATTTACTAAGAAGTAAACAATATCTTCTCCACAATTATATGGATATTTCTTGAATTTTTAACACTACTCTTACTTTGATAATAATTAATAAATTTTATCTTTAAAGAAGTTTAGACATAGATCATCCCAAAACATAATACAATGCACACACAAGATGGAGCATAATCGTTTATCATATACAAAAAGGTTATAAGCATCTCCTCTCTAACTAGTCACACTACATATCAATATCAATGCTCCCATTACATTTCATATTTCATAGATATTTTATTCTTCTCAATTTACATTGTTTAGTGCCTTTAATAAAGAGATGTTTCCTAATGTAATGTCATATTTCCCTAGAGTGATGGCAAAAAAAAGTTGTTAGCAACTATAAGAATTATAAGTAACATGTCTACTTAGTAATTTTATATGTATTTATCTTGGTTCAATGTGTATATTCATTTTCATCTATGTTGAATTCTATTTATTTTTCTTGTATTTATTTGTTTGCATTTTTTTTTTAGATATTAATGATTTGTGCATTCTGAAATGGTATGTATCTTAGTTTTGATAATCTATATTTTTTTTAATAAATTGATTAATCTAATTATTTTTATTTGCCAATATTAATCTGTTATGGATTTCACATTGTGTATTTAGTTGATTTGCTAATATTAATCTGTTATGAATTTAGCATTGTGTATTTAGTTGATTTGCTAATATCAATCAGTTATGATTAGTCTTGGTGGATATAATTTTTTTTGAATATCTTTGACTAGACTATCATTGTAAAAAGTTTCTTTTTATTTTTTGGAATTTTGGGAGTGAGCAAAGTTCTTCATCATTATCTCTCCATCACTTCATAATGTTGTATGCATATGCATATGATAGTTGTAAAAAACCTTGTGCTATAACAAAAAAAAATGGGGAAGAGGGAAAATTGTAGAAAACCCCATGTACCAACAAAGTTGAAAGAGGAAGCGTATGATTTTATTGCATTTTTTTTTAAATACATTTATATGAAATCACAATTCAAAGTGACTCTTCATATGGAAAGGTCACTTAATATTCCACTTGATTAAGGCTTAATTATAAAGTATCTTAAGCTAGTTTAACTCATGACATAATTGACTTTGTACCATGTACTAACACTTACCATATTAACTGAGGTGACTAAAGTATGACCTAGTGATTATAACCATTATACATATACTTTATCAAACTTTATTAATGGTTAATTAGAAATTGCAAAAACTTGTCTTTGAAATATGAAATTTTTTCTCGATCCAGAGGCTTGGTAAATGTATCCACGATCTTCTTTTGAGTTGCAAAAAATTGCAACTCTACTTGTTTGTTTTCCATTGATTGTTGAATGAAGTGACAATGCACTTCTACATGCTTTCCATGATCATGGAAATGTAGTTCTTTTCCAACTTCAAGACATTTTGGTTATCATAGTGAAATGTAGTGGGATAAATGTGTATGAATTGCAAATCTACGAGTATTTCTCCTCCCAAGTTGCATTTATTGTTTCCTTATACTTCACTTTAGTGGAGGAAAGTGCCATTGCATGTTGCTTCTTACTCAACCATGAAACTACATTTGGAGGAAAGTGATCAAACTACCTCACAAGTTGCATTTATTGTTGCCTTGCAATTTTCTTCAATGGAGGAAAGTGACATTCCATGTTACTTCTTGCTTAACCATTAAATTACACATGTACCACAACTGAAAATATACCCTGTAGTGGAATTCCCATCATTAATTTATCTTTCCCAATATGAATTTGTATAAGTTGTAATTTGAAAATCCTTGTTATTGTCATACTAGATGCCATGTTCCAATATACCTTTTCACATACCATAGAATTATTTTGGCCTCCATCTAATGATTATCTCTACAATACTAGAAGTCATTCTCCAATATACCCTTTGCATACATTATAATTCTTTTGACATGCATCTAATGATCAAGCTTTGAGGTTGTCATAGTGTTATCCCCAATTCCTAGAGATAACTAAGGAGATGATGTCTCGAGGCCCTCAGGTTGCAGACATGGAGTATCGAGAGACAACTTGACCAACAATGTCCACTTGCAAAGATAGAGACACACCTCTCCACCACAGGTCCAGGTTCATCACGACAGTATTCACTACATCAGTTGGCTTCTAAAAGACATTGGGTCTTGCTCCATGAGGTACAAGCCAAGTATTATGGTGAGTGTCATTACAATATTTGAGGCATTTAAGTTTGTTGCATTTAAAACTATTTTTTATTATCTAATGTTTGGTTGGAAATTATGCTCTTTTCCTTGTTTCACTTTGGTGGTTGACATTGTGCCCTAGTAAGTGAGTCACCCTTAGGGGTAGGCTTGCTACTGGGAGGTCCTCTTGATGAGTCATCGTGCCATTCTCGACCATACTTGTCACTTTCCACACTTCATCCACTCACCTCCTTACCTTTTGGGATTTTCGGGTGTACTGACCCAAGAAGGGAGTGTCCCTCATTTCATGGGAAGAAGGGGCTAAAGGCATAGAGGCTTGTAGCTAGAAAAAGATAAAATCCAATCATGAACCTTCTAGATTCTTTCCCAAGGATCCCAAGGACAATGAAATTTATCTCATAAGAAACTGATGGGACCTGTGAAAAATAACTAATACAAAGCGCCAACCAAGGTGGAGCATGTGTGGGCACTACTTTTCATGCTTAGGTAGAAGCCCCACACATGTTTTCAACCTAGGGAAGCACAATGTGACTAGGGTAGAGTCAAGGTGGGCACTATTTGAAGCCCCACACATGTTTTCAACCTGGGGAAGCACGATGTGACCAAGGTAGAGTCAAGGTGGGCACTATTTTTCATGCTTAGGTAGAATCCCTACTTTGGCTTCAACCTAGAAACATTTTAAGAGAATAAATGACAATAAATGGGCTTTGAAAAAGGTTGCATTGAAAATGAAGGTGCATCACACCCTCTACAAAGGAACCCATAAATGAGACACTACAATCCCTTCTATGTCATGAACCCCATGCCCAAAATTCTTGCCCCCATCCATGTCACTTTTTCCACATGACCTAGAGAGGGGTCCAATTGGGAAACACTCCTAAACTTGAGGTACGATTCACCCAATAGGTCATTTTGTCAACCCTCCCATACCTAAACTTGGAAAATTGTATAGGGTATTTGAGCACTTGTTTATTTTGATGAGGTGGTTTGGATGTACATGCTTAGATGGATCTTTTATTGATTTTATTTACTCATCATGATGCATTTGAATTGAGATCATTGGATGGCGCATTCATTGTCTTTTCAAGACCTACTTGGTGGCAATCTTGGAAGAAAAAGCCTAGCTTAGGTTTCCTTGGGGCTTGAATCCCATAGGTTGGATACCATGGCCCACACACAGAACGATGATGATAGCCTTTGAAGGCCTGAGGAGATACCATGGAGGACATAACCCAACCCTTATCCAGCCAAACAATTTTCTCTTCAGGATAAAACATCACTTTTGAGGAGGTTGATTTCACCCTAGGGATATGTTTGTGGTGGTAGTTTTGTTGTTGTTTGACACTTGGAATCTTTGGATGGAAAGGAGTATTGTTAAGACCCTATAGCTTGAGAGGGGGGCCTTTGGAGGCCCAACGTTTCATCTCCAAGCTCAACGATTTGCTAAAGGTGCCAAAATGTTTCCCTAAAGGGGTGATGTCATGCTTCTTTTGGGTTTATCATGTGCATTTTAGGGTTAAATTTGAATTTTATATTGTAAAGGGGAAAAGTAAGGGTTTTTGTCCCCTTACTTTTTGGTTTACCCTAAATTAAGTGGACAAACACTTGTAGTAGGATTGGTATAAATAAAGATCATTTCATTTCATTTTTATATAACTCTCCCATCTTGGAGAGGATTCTTGGCTGAAATTTGCACCCTACTTGGGAAATTTTGTTTGTATCTCTTGCTACTATCTCTTGCTATGTTTTTCTTTGGCTATTGGATGAAGAAGTAAGGCACTATCTTTCTTGGAGGCTTTTTCTTGCTTTTATGGTGTATTTTCTTGGTTAAAAAGAGTTTATCTTGTTAATGCTTGGACTAGGTAAGGAATCTTTCATGTTATTGCTTCTTTTCTTGGTCATAAGGTCAATTTGCTAAGATTTTGGGGAGTATAATGGCATACAACCCCACTAAGCCCATCATATTTGTCTTGGAATAATTTGTTGCATGAAGGAATACTAGGAGGAGTAAAAGGGTTTACACCCTCCTAGGGTTTTCCTTAGCTAGTCTTATTTGCCTGGGGAGTAAAAGGAATTACACCCCCAAGGATGTAGCACAAATAGCTTTGTTTTTTTTAAAGACTCCATAACCCAATAGTTAAAGGCACTAATCTCTTGCATTGGAGAAATAAAATCACTGCATTGGGATACGTAGAATTACGAGATATCAAAATTGTTTAAATTGGAATATTTTCTACATGTTATAAGCTTTCTTGTGCCCTAAGGGCATCCTCTTTTAACCAATGATTCCATTCCTAAAATAAATTTGATGCTACATCCATTAGGGCTACAACAAACTTCACTTTATTCATCATTTACTCACTTTTCAACCGTGGAAATTTAATTCTAAACCTAGTTTATTGTTCTACTGGTTATGGGCTATATTTTTTATGGTTTACTTGTTGATTTTTATGGTTGGAACTTGCTGTTGTAGAAATTTTTTTCTACATCCATAAATCTTCCCTAACACTTTTTTGATAACTTCATTTGGTATGCCTAAATTATCGTCAAAGTTCATGCTTAAGTATTGGAAAATTATCACTATTTTAGTACTTCATTGTCCAATAATTATTTGACAATTTTTATGGTTAAACCTGTAGTAACTAGCTATTGTTCATGCTGATATATATTCTTATTTATTACTAAAATTAGGGATAGAAAACTGAACTTGCTTGTCCACTCAAATTTGAATCTTGTATACATGTTCTTTCTTGTGTCTCAAGCAAGTACAAACATCTTCCACAGGTACTCAAACACTTGGAAACCATAAACCACCTTTGAAACCTCGTTGTCAATCCACTCTCCACATAGTAACTTGAAATATAGGGTAATATCTTCATAAGTATCACTTTCCATCTCACATCCCCCATAGGGTCACTCGAGACTCCCCCTTGTTTCAGATCCTTCCTTCATAGAAGTGAGGGAGGGTTTATTTGAGGTGACATTGGGTAAAATATCCCACCGTTATCGCCATCCAGTGGATTAGGTTGGAATTTTCCCAACCTACAGTTTGTGTGATAACACATAGATCTAGATATATAGATTATTGTAAAGCTTAAATCCAATTTGGTTGTTGTGATATGGATCAAGCTTCCCCCCAATTCTCTATACATTGACTTATTGGTTGGTTTTGAGTAATATGTGGTTAATAATGTCAATTAAACCTCCATAAGTGTATTTGTTAATTTATAATCATTGATTCTAAACCTCTCTAGCAAGTTTTTCACATATTTCGTTTGTGGCTAAAACGTGCCAACATTAGTTTTCCAAAATTCTACACCAAGGCAATAATGGAGGCTTAAATTGGTCATGTCAAACATTGAGAAAAAATAATAAGGTAAAATCGATTGTGCTCAACTTACTTTCATTTGATACAAATTCTAGCAAAGGAAGCTTATCATGCTCCAAATCATACTGCATTTTCTCACATTCAACATTCAACTCACTAACTTCCACAATAGTAACACTTTATATTTTTTTAATATAGATTTTACCCTTTCCTAAATCTAAAATTTTTGGTTCCCTTTCACCATCGCTTGCCACTCTTTCTTGTTTTTCCTTACCTTTGTATTACACAACAAATTTAACACCTTCAAAGGTGTTATTGTTGCTCCCAAATTGTTTCTTCCACCTTTCATTCCATAACAACTAACTTGACAACTTCTCTATATCAATTATTTCAGAAGTGATATTGAAGCTTTATACAAACTTTTCAAAGAAGGAGGTAGTTTTTTTTAGATTGCTACCACATCTTCTTAATTACCTCTGAACTTCAAAAAATGCTCTAAATTTAATTCCTCTTTCTCGATTTGCATTGAGAACATATATTTCATATAAAAGGACATATCTTTATATGAAGTTTCATGCATCTTCTACAACTTCCTCCATATCGTGCATGGATCCTTTGTGTCTCACACTTGTGGAAGCATTTCATATGCGATCGACATCTTGATTAGCGTGATTTTATCTCTCTTTTGTAGTCCTATACTTGTTCATTTTCATCATTTGGGTCTCTTACAACTTTTTTCCCAGTATGCAGTTGTATTAGAAATCGATAAGCTTGTTGCTTCCACGTGTTGAAATTATGCCCACTGAATTTTTGAGTGGCTTCAACATAAAATTAGTGACAATGTTCATTTTTTGTCGTTTTCAAACGGTTGTTACATGTAGGTGTAAATATTTTTTTACAAGTTGTGTGAAGTTTGATTCAACACTGCTAAAAGTTGCTTCAAACATGTTTGGAGTTGTTATTGGTTTCCTAAACCTACTTTAAGTTTGTTCATAGTTGTTTCAAACCTACCTAAACCTTTTTTATATCTCTCTAAACCTGTTACTTGATGTTGAACCTACTTGAATCTTTGTTTGCACTCAAAAACATTGCCCATTATTATAACACCAATTTGATCACCAATGTCTCAAATTGATTTTGAATCTGATAAATACATCACTTGCAATGCTAAGCATAATTTATGGTCCTCCTTTCCATGAAATATATAGGCTTCCCATGCCCATTGGCCCTATTGTGCAACGACATATGGGAACCTACAGTTTAACTCGAGGCAACCCATGGGTGCCTGAATTATGCCAAAAGAACGTGAAACCACCTACAAAATGCACCAAAAACTACATAAGAAGTACAAAATGTATGGGACTTAAGCGAGATGCATCAGATGAAAAAACGTGTATCTCTCTGATTTATATCATAAACAAATTGAACCAGTTTCTCCCAATATAAATTGAGGTTTCAAGGTTGGGAAGGATTATCTTGGCTTACCTTTGGAAGATGAGGAGAAGGTTTTGATTGTAAGACCTTTTCTCAAGATAAGCCCTAGTTTCTCTGCAAGATTTTGAGATAGGTTGCCTAGGGTAGTTTAGAGCCTCTCATGGCTCCTCTTAGCCAATAACTTAGATCCTTGGAAAATATTGAGTTGGAACGAGATCAAGGCGAAAGGAAACCAAGCTTGGGTGAAAAGGTTACTTGTAGCACTCACAAGTATATTATTTGTTGTAAACTTCTTTATTATGAAATACAAAACTCCATTCTGCCCCCAACCCCTCAAAGTTTATGTTATTTGACTTCATTGATATTCATGTTTTGTTTATAAAATTGAATTCATACAGTGGTATACATGTTTGTCATACATTTATATGCAATTTGAATTTAATTCTTGAAATATAATTCTTCCAAAAAATGAAGGTTTTGTTGTTTGATTGTTTGTAGGTGTTGGAAGAGGTCTGGTGTTGAGGGCTCATCTTGTTGTTCAATGTTCCAACCACTGGAACAAGTAATTGTTCAGAAGTATTCTACCATCCTTCACTTTAGTATTTTTTTATTTGCATTAATCTCTAAGGGGAAGAAGTTAGTTTTTTTTTTCTTTGTCAACAAGGATCTAGCCCCTTGTTGGTGATCTTAATTTCCTTAACCCAATTTCCCTACAACATAAATGACAATTGTTTAGGATTTGCACTGTGTTTTTGAGTTCACGATCGAACTCCTCTAGATTGGTTACACTTTCAATCATCATGGAGTTGTCTTAACGCCTCCCATATTAAAATTTATATATTGTTGGTCTCTTTTGGCATCAGTTGTTTCCCAAACCATCTATTTTGATGTCCTTTTGTTGAAGGGAAATTTTGGTTTGATAACCCTTGTTCATCATTCCTCTGTTGTTCTGATGATCCATGTTAGTCATTCCCTGACTAAAGTCAACCTTGTCTTAAATTCACATCCAATGTTGTTATTATCTCATGCCATTTTGGAACGATTCATTAATATATTCTCGTTTTCGGGTCTACCCTTATCAACTACAACACAATGCTCTATGGGATAGACTTAGAGATTGATAACAAGTTGGGACTTAATTTCATCATTCGTTTCCTTACACTCAACAAATGGCATTCATTAATAGTTTTTGACTGAGCAATTTCCCTTGTGTTTGATGTCAAGGCATTTATTCATATGGTGGGTGTTAGTCATCATTAAATTTTTATTGTGTGAAATCACGATTTCATAATCTAGTGGAACGCTAAACCGATTTGGAAGCCTGATAAACTAGGAAAGAGGATAAATATCGAAAAAAGGACTAAATCTGGTAGGAGCGCTAAGTTGATCGGGTCCGAAACATCGTGGATTGTGAGTTCTTAATATCAACAACCGAGAATGATTTTGTGGGGCGAAGATGCACATGGTTTAATTTTGAAGGGAGGTGCCGCAATTTAAACAACGGTTTTCATTCGAAGATATGTTGAGTCATCAGGTGAATTTTGGGGAAAAAAGTGGGTTGCCTCAAACCACTTTCTCATGCCCCCGAAAAATGGAAAAATATAAAAGGAAATTTAGGCATTTATTTTATTTTGATTATTATTTTCAAAGTTGAACCGTTAGAACCTTGGCACAACCCCTATCTTTCACCTGCAGCTCAATAATACACCAATTTCACACCACTTATTCTCGTTTCCAGGTATTTTTCATCACAACCATGGATCCCATCATAACCTTAGTAACAAATCAAGATCTTGTGGCTAATGAAGAATCCCTAATTGACCGAGACGCAGATGTTTTTTATGTCGAAATCATTATTTCTCCTATCTCTGAGTCCAGAAGCAACCTGTTCGATAAAGTAGGAAGACATATGTCGTTCCTTGAAGCAGTCCAAGCCACCATAGTCCCTTATGCTGTCAAAATTTCTTTCCCATTTCCCAAATTTATAGGTTGGTGCACCGAACAATATTCCCATGAAGAAATAGTCATTTTGAATAAACGAGGGCTCGAGGTCTTGTGTAGGGTAGAGAGTCTGTCAGTTCGAGAGTCCCTCAGTATACCAGAATATTTTTCTGCAATTTATGAACCTTTTAATGAAGATAAGTTGATTAGGGTACATAGAGAATGCCCATCAGAGGTTCGAGATCTATTTTTATAGAGGATAATCAAACCTGAACATTTTTCAGAAGGTATTTCTTTGCATATGAATGTAAATATATTGGACATCGAAGTCTAATGGGTCTGCTCCCTATTGAGTCAAGTTTTAGGTCTAGACAATGACAAATATGTGGTTGAATTCATGCTCGGTTTCCTTTTGAACCTTTTTAAGTCAAAGTCTAGTATGTCATTCCATATCAGCTTTGATCAATTCCTAGCTGATAATATACATAAAAAAAACTAGTGAATTTTCGCTCCCTAAGACATTTCAAATACTACACCTATTTGTTGAGAATTTTTCTGGAAACCAACAAGAGGGAATTTCCTGAAGCAACATTTGTGTCAACTGAGTGTAAAAGAATTACATTACTTATATTCATCAACAAAGTTATGTCTAGAGTTTATAGTTTGATTTTCAATACCAACCTACCTAGAGTTTTGGATGACATGAGAAGCTATCTACAGCCAAATCCAAAGAATAGAGTGGGAGATTGGGTATTATTCATGCACTCAACAATAGTATGGGTTTATGGTTGTCATGAATCCCCTTACCCGTTGCCTATTTTTTTGTCTCCTAAAATATATTCCCTTGAATTCATCAGGAAGAGAATTATATCTGAGACAAAGCATTTCTTGAAATTGCACAAAGCATCCAACCTTAAGTTCCCTTTTATCATTGGCCCCTTTATTGTCAAATCTAGGTCATGTTTATTTCAGGTTCAAGAAAATCTCAAAGAGTTTGGTTTTGAACAGTTACAGGGGAGAAGGTATGATCCACACCAAATCATATCCAAGAGAAGACTGATGAAAAAAAAATCCCCTTATGAGCATGAATAGGTTGAGGGTTTTGATAAGCTGGAAAATCTAGAAGTATGTGTTGATATGGAAGCAATATTGTAACCAATTCAAGCAAAACAAGTGGAGGAAACCCTACAACAAAGTCAAACACAACAAGATCCTCAGAAGTTGATAATCAAATTTCCTAAGACAAGTGTATACAACAAGAGAAGCAATTTAGAGGCCATGGACATCAGTGACCAACAAACTTCCCCAAAGAAGATGAAAGTTACACATTCTGCATAGATAGTGGATTTAGAAGAGGAAGAGTCCAGAGACCGAGCTAATCCAGATATGGTGGAAAGTGGTACTAACACTGTAGAATTTGAAAAGGAAAGCAGACTCCAAAGTGAAAGCAACTCAAGAATTTTTAGCAGTAATAAATACATTTTTAAAACATCTGAGTCATCTTATCAGTCTAGAGAAGATTTGGCAAAACAATATATTGAGAAGGGTAATATAGCTCTGGGTGAGATGAGGGAGTTTGTCCCTGAAGTGGAAAATATCTCTCGGCATAAATATTCTTTGTTCACAGTAAGGGATGTTGAAAAGAGGACCTTTAATATTGTAGTTGCAGATGAAGACAAAGTCTCTGAAATAAAGATAAAACATGATAACATAAGTGCTCCAGACAAGGTCAAATTCCATAAGCATACTAGTGATATGTTGTATTCGGATTATTTGAGCCTAAGAATTCAAAACTATCATCTTATGAAATGAAATCGGAAGGACAATTGAGACAGGAAAAGGCATATAGCAGAGCTTGGAAGACTCAAGTCAAGAGGTTGGAATCTGAAGGCCCCCAAGTATTGAAATCTTCATTGGATGAGAAAGACAAATCGATTCAAAGTTTGAAGAAGAAATTGAAAATTCCTGCTACAGAGAATCCACAAACAACAGAATTGGTTGCTCTAGAATAAGAGAAGGAAACACTTCGTCAAGACACACTAGGATACAAGGATAGGGTGTTGTAGCTGGAACAAGAAAAGGTGAAATGGTCAAAAGAGCGGACATAATTACTAAACAAGGCTGCAGTTGCATCTACTACTACAGAAGTTGGGTCAAACACTGAAGGACTTGTCTAGGCTATGTCACAAGTTATTTTGAAAGGAGATATCAAAGGGTTGAAAGGAAGCATAGAGAAATTGAAGTAGGAAATGCAGGCAAAGGATGAAAAGATAGCTCAATTTCAAAAGGAGAATGAAGTTTTGCAAGAAAGAACAAATAAATTGAAGATGAGGTTAAGAGGCAAAGGTTTGTTGTAGGGGTCCAATCATATCATCTGGGACTCTATAGCTACTGAAGCTGATAATTTTAGGTCATATTTGAATTTCATTAATGATAAAGACAACATATCCATCACAGCCAGAAATAGGTGCACTGTTGTGAATGAAACTTTAACAAAGAAACCATCAAAATGGGCCCAAAACGCCATAAATCTACTCAACTCCATTCCTACTACAAACCTTCAGACCATTGGAGTTAAAGACATGACTACATTGATTATCTAGGCCAGGAGGGTTTTTTATAAACATAACCTGTTGAAATCGGTCCAAACTAAGGCAACACAGATGGAACAGAGTGTGTAGGATTTCAAAGATTTATTTGAATAATTTTTCACCAAAGGACTTCCACCATTTTGGGAAGGAAAAGGAAAGTTGTATGATCAGGAAGAATACAATGCTCGTTTGACTCAGTGCAGAATGGATCATTCTAATTTCAAAACCCTAAAGGAAAATATGAAAGGAGCTATATTAGTTGAGCATCTGATTACAAACTTTGAAATTATGAATCAGTTCAAAACAATCAAGCTTGGAATGTCGGTCATGTCATATGCTTCTTGCATTGACCTGGAGATTTTGATAAAGGAAATGACAGATTATGATACTCCTTCTAACTTGCAATGGAAGGAAATAACCAGGTTATGTAAGAGAAAATGCAGTTTTCCAAGGCCCAGTAAATGATATCCAGATGTCACAAAAGATGGAAGATCATGTGGAAGACTATATCAGAGAAAGTGGTGAATAAAGGGACTGAAATGCCAGAGGAGCCATAATTGAGATCAAGAAACGCTTCTTACTAATCATTGTAATTGGTTTCAAAACTGAAACGTTTCATTATAATCACTGTAATCGGTTCCAAAACTGAAACGTTTCTGTGTAATTATTGTAATCGGTTTCAAACAGAAGGAACTCAACTTGTATAAATATTAGGAGTTCCAAATGTATTAGGGCTTGGCAGAAGTGAAAGATCATGATTGTATCTATTTGGAACTTGAATTTAATTTTTTGAAGCTGAATAGAATGCACATGCATATGTCTTGAAATCTCCATGAAAAGATTCTAATGGTGGTGGTATGAGATTTGTCTTCTTTCTTTGTCTGTATTTCCTGTGTTCTTGATTTCGTTTTCACTGTCTTCTATTTAAATTGTATAGTTAAAGGCCCTTAATTCATCTTGTGATGCTCTCGACTTAAGCAATTTAAACCGTGTTAAGTTCTTCCTAACTATGTCAGAATTCATTTTATTTAATTCTATGATGCAGTTATATGTTTTTCCTTTCTTCTTACACTCTGCAGATTACAATTTATAACTCATATTCATCACCTCATTTAGCCTTTATCCTATGGAGAGTTCTACGGACCATTCAATGCTTCCATTCATTTTCAGAACTTTGACTCCGTAGCCCTAAGTGTCCCTCCCCTTCCTTGCCAACAAAATTATAAAAAACCCTTCAAAGCAACAAAACCTAGCCAGTGACTTGTTAAAGAAAGCTCATCTGGTAAAGACCAGATGACAGGAGAGAGCCCTCTTTGAGATGAGCAGGTTAGTACCCAAATATAAAGTGGTTTGTAGGTTATCTCTGTCATTTTTTTTATCAACCAAACAAATTTACAAAGTGCTAACATTTTGGTGTTGTTGTCGGGGAGAGAAAGTGAAGTCTTCCCTGGAAAACGAATGACTTAAAGATTTAGTTTTGATTCCTGAGGGTGATAGTGAATCAAACACCTTATTGGATGAAACTAAATTTACCCTGGCGAATCCATTATAAATAGATGAGTAGCATAAAGTAGTTTGAGCAAGAAATCCTGGCTCCCATACCAAAAGAAATCCAGACCCAGAAGTAATAATCCATGTGTCTGATCCTGAGAAACTTGTACACAAAAGAAAATAAAAGCCAATAAGCCCAGTTTTTTTTTCTGGACATAAATCTATCTTTACCCAAAGATGGAGTAAAAATCATTGAAGACCTTGATTTTGATTTGAAATTTGAGCAAACTCTGTTCGAAACTAGATCTGAATCCAATTTGAATCAAAATAATATTTGATGAGAAGAGGTTCCAAGATTTAATTTCAACTGCCTCTATTAAACCTATTATGATTCCTACTCAGAAAATTCAGCCACTTCAAGTTCTTCCTGCAGCTATGGAAACTAGG
>ML818895.1:108920-120820 GCA_009831015.1 Picea engelmannii
TTATCAAGGAGGTGAAATCACAACTATCCTCCAAATTTGACATGAAGGATCTTGGTGCTGCTAACTTCATTTTGGGAATGGAGATTAAAAGAGATCATGCAAATAGGAAACTCTGGTTGAATCAGAGAAAATATGTTGAGATGTTATTGCAGAGGTTTAATATGCATGGAAGTAAACCGGTCAAGGTTCCTATTCCTATAGGTGTAAAGTTATATGCAGATCAGTTTCCCAAGACACAGGAAGAAGAAGAGGGCATGTCCCATGTTTTGTATGCCAGTGCAGTTGGCAGTTTGATGTATGCAATGGTTTGTACTAGACTGAACATTGCACATGCAGTGGGATTTTTGAGCAGGTATATGTCAAAACCAAGTAAGGAGCATTGGACAACAGTAAAGAGGGTCTTCAAGTATCTTCGTGGCACTACCAGTTATGGATTGTGCAACCAAGGAAGACCAGGATTGGACAGAGTGGTGGACATACATGGATTTTTTGATGCAGAGTGGGCTGGAGATCTGGATCACAAAAGATCTACAAGTGGGTATGTTTTTAACCTATTTGGAGGAGAAATCAGGTGGATGAGCAAAAGACAAGTTGTAGTGGCACTCTCAACTATAGAAGTTGAATACATGGTAGCCACTCATGCAAGAAAGGAAGCAGTATGGTTACAAAGATTATGTTCAAGTATTGGGTTGGTACAACAAGTAGTGAGATTATATTGTGACAGTCAGAGTGCAATATTCCTAGAAAAGAACCCAACTTATCATTCGAAGACAAAGAATATTGATGTTCAATATCACTTTGTGAGAGACATGGTTGAGGAAAAGAAGGTGTTGCTGGAAAAGGTTGACACTTTGAAGAATGTTGCAGATTCATTGACAAAGTCTGTGAGCATAGAAAATTTCTCCTGGTGTAGAGTAACAATGGGCATTCTTGCCCTGGATTGTTGACTATATAATCCCCTGGACCCCTGGATGCAAAGAAAACAACAAGTGGGAGAATGTTGGGTATGTGTTATAATATTTGCATGTGTGTGTGTGGGTGCGTCAAGTTCGAAAACTGCATCTAACGATCCCTCTAATAGTGATTCTTTTGTCATGTGCACCGGGCACTTTCCTAGGGGGATCCCAGGAAGGGGTGGGGGGGGAAGGTATGCCCCCCCCTGGTTACGCGCAGTGCCCCGAAATTTTTTTTTGGGCGGTTTTTGCTATTTTTAGCGGTTTACTAAATTAATCATGGATTAAGGGATTAAGGTTTTGGTATCTATGGAATACCTAAAAAAATTGTATATATTGTATGGTGAATGGTGAAATTCTATAATGAATATAAGAAAGGTTTTCCCGGATGAGGGTTTCCGGTATAAAATCTTTGTGTACTCTGTGTATGAGCCATTGATTAAATTCTATTTTGATTAAGAATCTATATGCATTGATTTACTTCACAGGTTTAAAAATTACAAAACTGGGTACCAGACATAGAAAAGATAGTCTGCACACAGTGGGGAGGAACATAACAGAAAGCATAGACTGCGCTACGTAGTCTGAAGTTGAAGTAAAACAAAAGGATCAAATCTGAAGTGCCTCGGAACGTGTCACATGTGAGTGTTGGGGGCATGTTTTCCCTTGGTTATGGAAAGAAGCAAAGATTAAGGGATAAAAGATGAAACACAAACTGCGCGGAAGGAAGATTGACTGACTAGGTCGAAGTGGCCAAAGAAGAATAAAAGACAGGGAAAAGTACGAGAGAGCAAGCCATTGGATGAGAAGATCGAGGATGACATATCAACAAGGAATATGGATCGTGGACAACTCAACAAGCGAAAAAATCCACTAACGAATGCTTTGGAGCACTTCGCGGGAAAGAAGGAAAGACAGGCTAGCGAAGCTTGGAAAACGTGGGTCAAGTTGACCTAGGGTTTTGGCATCTAGGGTTTTGACACCTAGGTTTCTTCCTAAGTCTGTCGGTCAGCTATTGTAATGTATAAATAAAGGTCAAGAGGACCTAGGATGAGTTAGTCCGTTAGATGTGATGATGAGAAATTGTTGTTATTGTTGAGAGAAGAGCATTTTTTGAGAAGGGAAGTCTGTGTTGTAAGATCTTCAACTGGGTGTGAAGATCAACCCTGTAGCTGGGTGCGTAGGGAGGGGAGAGAAGAAGAGAAGAATAAAATAGATCTACAAGCTAAGTGCACAGACAAAACTGTATGCTTTCATCCAATATAATATAAATCACAGGTCTGTGGACATAGCCCTAGGGAGTGGGTGAACCACGTATATCTTGTGTTATGTGTGATTGATGTTGTATTCTTTTGATTTTTCTATTATGTTATTGCATTATGCTAGATCTGAGATATACTATGTGAAGTAGGTTTAAGATGGTAAATGATATCTAGGTGTTGTGTTGTTGCTGCATTGGATCCACTTTGCATTTCCTCTGGTTGTAAACACTTGTGTCCTGCAACCCCCTATAGCTACTTCGGGTGAGACTGCATTTGCTTCGTAGGTGTTTCCAAAAGGGTCAGTAGTTAGGGCTTGTTGGTGTGCTGTTAGAACTGAACCCTGGGTCTGCCCTTGTGCCAACACCCTAAGTGTACCTCCCCTTCCTTGCCAGAAAAATTATAAAAAAAACCTTCAAAGAAATAAAACGTAGCCAATGACTTGTTAAAGAAAACTCATCTGTTAAAGACTAAGTGACAGGAGAGAGCCCTATTTGAGTTGAGCAGGCTAGTACCCAACTCGAATGTGGTTTGTAGGTTACCTCTATCGTTTGTTTTATCAGTCGAACAAATTTACAAAGTGATAACAGTGGGATTTGTGTTGTTTCCTTAGTTTCCATTTTTGTTATTGGTGGAACACCTTTCCTCTATGAGTAGTTTTAATTATTGATTATTGATTAGAGGGTCTTTCGCATATGCTACATTCATCTATGGTGGAATAAGGTCGTATGTGATGTATGATTTCTCAATGTTCTAGTCGAATACTTCAAATCAATCATCATACATTGATCTTATCTCATGTCGGTTGATGTGGGAATCATTATGTCCCTCCTTTTAATTAATCTCTTCTAATCGAATCCAACCCTTTTTCTCTAGTATTGGGATCTAGAGACCCTTTTTAGTACCTTGGAATTTACAAGCATCAAATATAGGTTTCCTCGCATTCGACTGTGGGTATTCATCAATGGCCCTTAATCAACTGATTATATCAAGTGTTTGAAATAAACACATTTATTCTCACTTGTTGGAATCTACCATGTACCTTTGTACCCATTCTCATTATCAACAACCTCCCTTGTGTTTGGTAATGATACACATGAATCATTGGTGACCAAACGATTTCTCCCATGTTCAACTATAATGCATGTATTCACATGGTGAGAATTCATACATTTCAATGGATATTGGTTGAAGACCTTGGGCTTGGATGAAATACCCCATTGGTGCTACCAAGTTGTTTTATAGTACCACACTTAATATCACATTGGTGCTATGGAGAACCACATTGCCTACACCATACTTTCAATTTTCTTTTGGATGTACACATAGACATAGATCCATTGTGTATCTGTTTGAGGCTATACTTTTAATTTTTCATGGATTCATTATTTATGTTTTCATGGTCGTGATTCTATAGTTTATATATCTCATGGATCTGTCATGTACTTGATTTTGTAGGAATTTTTATGTATACCACCTAGGTGTGGGCATGTCAACCTCGGGGAAGAGATTTTTTTGATACCTTGTTTTGCATTTGCAGGTGATTCTCTGATCTTGAGACTACCAAACTCCTCCTTGGTTTTGTGAAAACTCATCTCTTTATTTGATAATGTATTTCATCCATTAGCGACCTGTCTAACCTTGCATATTAAAAGGCATTTGTTATAAAAAAAAATTGGTCATCAATGTCCTTGATTGATTTTGATCTTGAAAAATGCATCACTTGCATTTGATAATTATTGGGGCCCTCGTTTTTAATTTTGATAGAGAACACGTTGCAACTAGAGTGAAGGACAAGGTGGAACCAACTCAATAGATAGAGAATATATGATTCGTATTATAGGAAATGCAGACCATTAATAACAGTAAATAATGGTGGACATAGATGGAAACAAGAACTAGAATAACATGCATGATTCTAGGGGATTGAGGAGATGGGTGGTGAAAGGATGAAGGAACCTAACATAATCAAAAGAATATATTAGTCAGTTCATAATTAAGGAACTAAAATAGGCTAATGATTCTCATGGATTTGAATGTACCTTCCCACCTTCGAGCACATCAATATAAACATAAAGACATCAACTTGTCAAAGGGTTGATTTTTCCCTGTTGGTCCCTCTATATTGTGCATATATGTTAATATAGGTTGTTATCTAAGTTCTTAAACCATGTTCCTAATCTTCTCTCATGGTCGAAGAATCATTGTGTAATAATTTGTTAGGTTATTTTGGAAATGAATGGAATGGGACCCCCATTTAAAAAATTTGTTGTCTTTACATTATATGGTTGATCATGATAATGTATTTTATTATTGTTCATTATTCACAATGCTAAATAACATTAATATAATCACATATTTGTTGTGTTCTTAGGTTATGCTAATGGTCCTTGTTGTGATAATTCTTAATCATTGACTAGATAGAGAATGGTTGTGGTTTGATGGTTAAGTGTATGTATAATATAGTTAAAGTGGAAGTATTAGTGATGGGATGGGCACTAGTTGCAACGATCACATTGTATGATCCATATACACACTTAAGTCTAGGAACAACACTTTGAATGAGACCTCCTTCATGGCAATTGAAAAATCCAATGTCTAAACTACAACAGACCCCCATTTGTTGGACTCCAATGTGGAAATTGGTCTAAAATCGAGTCAACTAATGGTTTCCTTGTGAGGAACCTTCATGATGTGTATGGAATTTTGATGGCATGACTAACAAGTTGACCCAAATCTATGTGGAAGATTGGTGGTGTAGGAAAATCAACCTTTTCAATAAGTAGTGCATGATAGGCTACTAGTTTTGTTGGATGCATGACAACTACGACATATATGAGGTATTTTGGGTAGAGTTTTTGGTGGTTTTGTTTGAATGGTTGAGTAGATTGGGAGAACAACGGTAACCTACTTGGAAAATGAGAAGACAGATCCAATGGAATGTCCAAAACATTGTTGTGTTCCATAGGTTTAAACACAAAGTTGCAAGAGTAATTGATTTTTGGGTTAAGACTGTGATAGAAGGCTATATTATTGAGTTCACATTGGGGTTGAACCAATGTTTTTCAAGAGTAGAAGAATAGTTGAAGAAGGGATCTCGTAGAAGGTTGGTGAAAAAAGTGCAACCCAGGTGAAGATGTTTTTGGTAGAAGAAGACTATATGCCTTTTAACTCGTTATTCATGGTAGCATAAGCTATTTCACTTGGGGGTGACATGAGATGGGATTGGTGATGATGAATAACTAAGGGAGGAAGCACAAGATCTAAAAATATCAAAGCAATATTTGATAACCGAGAAATAGTTCCTAAAAAAAACGTGGGAGTTTCATTAGAGAGTAGTAGTGAAAATAAATATGGATAAAGAAGAAAGTAAAAAAACACATCTTAGTAAGTTGGAAGGGTTGTGGAAACAAGGAGATAAATTCAACTAGTGGTTGAGAGAGAAGAGATTGGTAGTTGAAGAGAGTCTAGAGAGAGAACTAGATGGTGGAGAGATGTCTAGAGAGTTAGAGGAGTCGATGGGAGAAGTAAAGAAAGCAAGTGAACATGTTTATTCATATGGATCAAGGATGATACAATGAGAAGCCACATTCGAGGAGTGATAAACTCATAGAGAAAGGCACTATCATCAATATGCAAGAGGAAGAGGCACTTGATGATGTGCTCAGATTGTTTGAAGGAGAATAAGGATGATCAATAGACATGGTACAGCCTATATAAATCAAATCCGGTGTAGAATAGTTGCTACCCCCCATGTATATTGAGAAAATTGAGGTAACTATTAATTTTCCTTGTAGTTATAATTTAGAAACACCTTGTAATAGTGGTTCAAAGAATAGTAGTGGGGAACAATCAAGTGTAGGTGGGAATACTAGTAGTGGTGGAAGTGTAGTAGTGATTTTTGGTTCTAGTTCAAGTGAAGGAACTAATCTTGTTAGTCAACTACATCCAAAGGTTTCATTTTAGAGAACGACTAGACCAATAATATGTCCAAAGCGACAAATAGTACAATAATCTGCCTTCTTGAGTTCTCAAGAAAGGGAGACATTGATGCAAAGAAACATTGGTTCTTATGTGAATCAATATTAAGAGTGAAGAGGATCATGGATCTAGATGTTAAACTAGAATATTTCTTAACCACGTTGTGGGGGAGGGTTCTATAGTGGTATATCAAGTTTATACAAACCGACCCCAAGAGTGTAGCTAAGACCCTAGATGAGGTGAAAGAGAAATCTATAGTTGAGTTTTAAAGACTATAATCAAAGTAATAGAGTAGTGATTGTTGACGATTAAAATAGCAACGAGGTTTTTTCCCGCAAAGTATTGCTAAATCCTATTATTATAAGCTAACAAAATATATGATACTAGTAGGTGGGACCCCCTTGTAGATTAGGAGATCAAATCTGGTTCTTATTTCATGTTTATGCTACTATTCGACATCGCTTACAGGGTTCTACATGATTGATGAAATCTTTATTTTATTGGCAATGAATAAGGCATATTATGTGTTGGTTTTGATTGCGACAAATGAATGATGGATAAGGCATGTGGTGTGTTGTTTCGATTGATCTAGGCTCTAATTTCATGTTACGATGGCATGTGTTATCTATTGTTATCCTTGCTATCTGTTCTTGGATTCATTGTTGTGACACCTGCACAAGAGATATGTTAGTAACAATACATAAGAGAAGTTGAAAAGAGACAAAAGCAATATAAAAAAAATGCAAAAAGAAGGGATTAAACTATGCTACACTACATGCATTGAAATTAAAATAATCATTGTTAATCCTAGCTAACAGGTTAATAGCTACGCAACTTATGGAGTTTTATGAAAACATGGTTGATATGCGTTATGGTTGGAAATGGTTAAATGTGATGTGGGTAGCGCGTTTGACAAAGTGATGGATGTTAAGTTTGATGCATAGATTAATTAAGCAAATTTATGGAAGGTTGGTTGGCGTGTACTAAGGAATTGAATGAAGGGAGGGGGGGGGTTGGAGGCAATGTGAATTTACTGCACGTCACTCATACCCCTCCCACTGGCCGTCACCTTGGCTATTGTTCAATTGTGTTCATTGTGTTTAAGATAAGATTTTCAAGCAGAGGAAGAACTGCTCGACCAATCTCGTGTTTTAAGGTTCTTTGTGGTTACAGGTATGTCTTTTCTCCATCCATGAACCTACTATGGTTATGAAATATAAATTATCTCGGTGATGTATGGTTCTTTGCTTTCCTTAAGTTTGGAAACTGTGTAAATTTGTGATATTTTTCTAGAATGAATGGTTGGTGTGGTTTCATTGCAATAATGTTTGAAGTTACAGTTTCACGAATCATTCTGGGTATTAGAAGCCATGAAGGCTCTCTGTCATCCTTGTTGGTCTTATTTGAAGGGTTTTTATTTGGTCTAGATGGGTTGGTCATATCCATGATATCTTTTCACTATACCCAGTCGTTCATTGTTATGGGGTTTACTAGGTTTGAAATACTTGTGTCATTGCGTACCGTTTCACTTTGGTTTGGGTTCACTCATGTTGTTGATGTTTCCATAGTAGGTTATGATGGAGGTTATGAGAAAGGGATTTCTTAAGGTTGATTTCTACTTCTCAGCTCTATTTTATCTTGGCATTCTTGGGTTGATTGGGAAAAACACAAGGATTATACCCTCATGTTCTAAGTGTTGTTACAGGAACAAAGTAATCCTTGCTCCTCTGTTCATAGTCTCTCTTATCACAGGAGTTGTCACCCTGTCTGTGAGTTAGTGGTGGTATACCATTTGTGTGCACCGTGTTCTCACCCGATGGCAGGGGTCAATTCCAGTCTCCCTATGTTGATCCACATGACGAATCCTTGATTACTCAGATCCTGGTTTTGATAAAGGGAACACGTTATGTCCCATTGGATACATGGATGATGGTTATGGGTTAGTGGTGCATTGTTGATGGTGTTCTATTGTTAGCCCGTCTCTGTTGATTATCTTGACAATGGTTGTGGTTATTGGTATTTAGTCATTGCAATTGGTTATTATAACAGTCTAACTGATAAGCTTAACATTGTTAATTGGTTGATTGGAGAAATGGGATCGAATATACAGTCATTGTCTTTTACATGGTGATTATTGAACTGTTGAACCAACATTAGTTTTAATTGTTTAAGTCACATCAATGTTTTCACGCGTGATGCGTGGGTATGTGTAGCCTTCCTACATCATGTTATGTCGAATTGATGGTTGTTGTGACTGTGTGTTTTAAATTGAAAATGGGAGAATTGAAATCATGGTAATTATGGCATGGCCATCCATTATATATTCTATGGATATTATTTTACTGCGCCATCAATCATGGTCACGGGTTCTTAAACAATATTGTTTCATTGCAAATTTGATCAATTTATGAGATGATATCGAGCCTATTGTTGCTAACTAGTTATATTGATTGATATCCCAACATCGTGGATGTTTAGATTCAGGGTATTTGGACATGTATAGTCATAGAAATACTCTGCGTTTTTTCGAATGGTATGTATATTCCAAGCACAGTATGAGTTAAAATGGTGATTGTTATCTGTGTGTTTAAATGGAAAATCAAGATCTTTACAATTAAAATATGGATGGTTGTATTTCGTTGTTCATTATATGAATTGGTGAATATCATGCATTGTAGCAGAGATAGACACAGGTCCTGGGACAGTATAACCTCATTGCAAGTTAATTATTAAATGAATCAAAGGACATAATCGGGAACAACTTTTGAGTCTGTATTCGATGATTGAAATGATTCATGGACAGTGGTTGATGTTTTGATAGAACAGATTGGAACAAGTGAGTGTGTGTTCATTTATAAATTGTTTTAAATATTAAATGGGACAATTGGGAAGAAACAAAACTCTTACAGGTTGTTGTGGAATGCATGTTGTCTTGTTCAGTGACACTGTGTTGAAAATCTGATTACAAACAATGAACCAGTCAAATGCACATAATTAATTGAATTATACACAGTGGTTTTCATTTGATCACAGTGGTTATTTGGTTGGTGTTATTTCTTTTTACAAAATGGTTATATGGATTACTTAATTAAATTTATGAATAATATCCACTCTCTTTCCCTACCATTATTTCTCTTTTCACTAATTACAATCCCATCGCCTTCCCACATTCATTTTTCACCCCTTGTTCTAAAATTTAATTACAGTCAAGAAGAATTATGTATTGAAGCAGTTTGAAGTCGCAGTTTCTTGGTTGGATCACAATAATATTTTCAATGGTTTGCATTACAGTTGATTGTTTGTTTTCTTTGAGAAGTAACTGTGTTTCTTTTCCCCCTCATTTTATCATGTTTCACTCAATACAAACCCCTCGCTTATCCTATGACCTTTTGTTCATCCCCTGCTCATTGACAACAATTAAACAATTTATATGGATTGGATTGCATGAGTCTAATATGTTGCTGAGCCAAATTCTATTTCATATTTTAAGGATTTGTCATGTATGGTTGTAAAGTAACTATTTGATAATCAATCATGCATGCAGGAATGAGATTTTTCAACCAAGGTAGCCATGGAAGAGGCAACCAAGGGAGAGGTAATTGGAACAGAGGCCCAAAAAGGCCAAGATTCTCCATACACTTTGATGTTGACTCACAAGAGTTAGACCAGTTATTTCAGGAGTAGTCCAACCTAGGCCTAAAAGGCCTCCCTTCCAAGTTCCACAAGCCCCTGGTATTCTTGTGCCTTCTCATGTCTCATTGCAACCCGAGGTTCCCAAAAACGACGGATGGCAAGAGATTTTCCACCCAGCAGTCTCCCAACATTGTGACTGGCCCAATTTTTCCTTACCTACTCCCCCGCATATTAACCAGATTGTCCAAGATGCACCTGTCCACTCACCAGTTCAGTCCTCTCATGCTAGCAAAAGGTTGAAAACCGAGGCCCACCATGCCCTAACAAAGGAAAATACATTGCTACCCCTTCCTCACCCTCCAATGGCTCTGATAAATATATGTCTTCCCGGAAGCATTTGAGGGATGATTGTTCTCATGTGATCAACGAGATTAGGCCTAAAGGCTCAACGCAGCCAAAGGAAAATTCATAGAAATCAAAGGGTGAGAGAAACAATCAAGGAAAGATTACATCTCAGAGTGGAAAATATGGTTTTTGAGTTTTATTTTATTTATTGTTGATGACAGTTGACTTCAAAAGTTTTGGACAACATGTTTTCTTTGGATATATGAGTAATATATTTTTGAAAATAATTTCAAATATTAATGAGATAAATTGTCAAATGTGAATGTGATGATGGGAGTCACAAGGAGGGGTTTTTTGCTTAATTAACTAGTTATGTTATGATTGTTAAGAGCTAAAGGGAGTCACAAGGGGTCCCACCTACTAGTTATTATTTATTTAGAACCCTTATTATGATTTATTACTTTACCCCCTTACCTAAAATTTTGGTTGATTTTTTAGTTAACTTAACTAATGAGGTAGTTCAACTACTTCCACCAATTCTAATTTGCTTAAAGGCAAAAGGAAAGGGAGGAACAAAGGAGGATAGACAGAGAAGCATACTAAGGTTTTCTCTTTGAGTTATGTTGAGATAGTTCAGTTTTCATTCATTCCTTAATTTATCACAAGACTATTTTTTTTTTATGATAGTAGGGTCTTATTGTAGACAACAAGATTCAGGGTTGAATTACATCATTCAGACACTTGTTTTTCAGAGGTGTTGATCAATCTTTGATAGTCTGTGTAGACTTGTCTGTTTAGGAATTAGTTTTCATGACTGACAAAGGCTATTGTGCAGAGTCGAGTGGGTAGAAATCTTTGGCAAGTTGATCCAGCTTTTAGAGTTCAGTTTTGATTTTCTGTTAGAGGTCCTTTTGTATGTTCCATCGAGGATGTCTAAGTTTGACTTTGGTCTGAAATTTCTTCATGAAATTTTGTAAAGAGAATGACTCTTTGGTGAATTGGAATGAAATAAAGGATTGCTTTATGTCTCATCTATCTTGATTATCATCTTGGTTTCTTTGCTTCTGTCTCTACATTTATTTCAGCAACTATTAGATGCATAAAATTATATAGATAACAAATTTTTCAGTTATCTTTTATTTATAAAAAGACTAGCCTAAGCACTTGTAATCAATACTTATGAGTTAGGATAATATTTTTTATGGCTATAAACATAGGGTAACATTCCCGTATATTTTTCTTTAGCCAAGAAGAATCTGAAAATGCTTGAGTAAGATCATTTCATATCTTTTCCTCAACATTTATTTGGTGAGCATACTGGGGAGATCTTCAATATCTCTCTAGTTAATTTTTATACTCGATTTTCATCGACACATCTTTTTCTGATATTGATTTTTTGACTGTTTTATTTCTTAATGACTGTACCTGTTATGAGGCAGCCCAATATTGACACTAGCATATTTGGGTCATTTTGCGACGACTGTTTTGACGCTATTGCGACATTATGTCGTTGATATGGCGACGAATCTGGAGTCTATGAAACGTCGTTTTATGTGATGTGGCATTTGCGACGAACTTGAACAAACGTCGCAAAAGAGACAATATAGGCAAACAATGTGAAACCAACATTTCGTCTAAATTGTGACAACAACTTTTATAGAAAAATCGTGGCATCAATAGAAGTTGTCATCGCATAGGTGATGACAACTTTTCATTGTTTATATAGCAA
>ML818896.1:24532-38795 GCA_009831015.1 Picea engelmannii
TATGGTGTTGCCTTACATTATGGAGTCGTGAAGATCTGAGCTAGTATTGGAGGGGTACCATACAGTACACATGCAGTAAAATTATCCATGGAGTTGCCGTGTAATTTGGAATCGCCTATCACCACAATCCGTTGGTTAATTAGATGGGTTTGTCCCATGAAGATATAAAGGCATAGTCATTCCAGAATAGGCACAAGGCTATGTTGTTTTCTATGGTGAAGCATGCATTCATGGAAGTGATGGGCCACACTTTAACTACATGAAGCCGAGTTATTTTGACTTAATCGTATGGGACCATTACCTTTGGCATATGGAACGACTTATCTTTTCATACATGGAGAATCATAGAGGTGGGCCAATCTTTTATTCATGCTATTGGAGATTATAAATGAAGTGATTTGTCTTGAAGGCTCTTTTTGTACACATGTTCATTCACCTAAGACGTTTATGGGGTTTGGTCCATCAATTGAAGAGGAGTTACATGCTTATACTATTTTTGGCAGTGTTTCTAACTAACTTCATTAGTTTATTATAGTTGAATGATTCCATGGAGTTAGTTAAGATGAGAACACTATTATATTGTTTTCATCGAGAGGATGATTATTTTGTTGTTTCTTCAAGAAAGGAGAGTGGATTCCAACAACTCACTACTAATTTTAATAAAGAGTTTGTTGAAGAAGATATAAATGTAATATTTTATTGTATTCCTTGGAGAACTAATGGATCTAGGAAAACAATTATTATTTTATTGTAAGAGGAGTTGAGCTCAAACCTATATAAGAGTTTGCTCTCTCCCTCATTTGGCATGGTAGGGATTTGGGAATGGAGGAGCTCTCCCCTTGGAATTCATTTGTATGCCACATGCTTGGAGCCTAATGGAGAATTGGACGTAATTTCATTTGATCTGAGGCTTTATTGTGCACTTATACTTTTTGTTGGTTTTATCTTAGGAAACCCTTGTAGCATGTTGTGATTGCCTTTATAATGAACCATGCATCATTTTGGATAGAGTAATGTGAGGTTTCAACCTTCTTATTTCTATTTTTGTTATGTTAGTCTATCATATAATAAAACCAATTTTCGCTAGATTGACATAACTTCACTTTCATAACATTGCTTAAGTGTGGCACCCTTATCCTTCCAAGGAAATTGTCTAGTATAAGAATCAACAAAGATAAGGCTGATTTGTGGCATGCATAGAAGCCACAAATTGCCTTACATTCTCATGCACTTGCCCTCTTTGATTTATACTCCCATGACTCCATTTGCCCAAGATTTGGTGGGCACTAGTATAGGGGTTTATGCCTTCATATTCCTTCCCACGCCACTCATTTATTCCACTTTCACTACAACCATACATTTTGCTTAGGTTTACTCTTCAAAATCACCTTGTGCCACCACTCCATAACCTTAGCAATCTTATCTTTAGGAAAGCCCCCTTGAGTTGGAGAAGAGCCAACCAAAAGTGTGAGAAAGAGCTACCAATGAGACAATGAGTAGCCTTCCTAAGTTGCACAAACTAGCCCCATGATGCTTGGGACTTTACATCATTTGGGGGTGTTTGATTTTGTTTTAATAGGCATAATTGGAATGGGTGTATGTTTGCTACAAGTATGAAATACCTAGGTTGGATCCACAAATTATCAATATGTCAATCCAAGGGTACAACTAGTACTCAAGCTTGCATTCATGCGTGCGTGTATCTCCAATGTTTGGAGGGGAGGGAACAGGTGAAAAGGTTTTGAGGGAAGTTGGAGAGACCCTCCAAATTCAAGGGGCAACATAGGGGATGACATAGCGGAGCCCAACCCTACAATAAAAAGCAACATAAAAACAAAAAAAATAATCAAATTATTCATAATAATAATCACAAACATACATGGTGCAACATCCAATCTAAGTCATTGGGATTGTGTTTGTGTTTGACTTATACATGACAATATAATTTGGAAAAAAAAGGCCAATAAAAAAAAAAAGAGAAAAAATTGGCATTAATTTCGGCAAAGAGAATTAAGTGTAAGTCATTAAATTTCAGATTCGTGGCGATTAAAATCAGAAATAATAGCAAATTAAAATCTAAAGTACTCCTTTATCTCAAAGTTCTAATATAAGAAAATTATATTTTAAATATAAGAGAAATAGATTTTAGATATCAGATTAATATTCTGTTCTATTAGAATTTGTGTATGAATCAGATTCATGGCAATTAATTTGTGTATAAATACACTTACAATTATACATTAGCTTTACATGAGGGAAAAGAAGAAATATTTTTAGATTTGTAATTTACTAAGGGATTGCTACAAGGAACAGTTGGGAAACACTTATAGGGAGAAGGTGGCGTCCCAATAATGACCCTAAGCCATCCCCCTCAAATCAAGGACATCTAGCGATGTCCTCAGCCCATCCCTCCATCCTAGGAACATATAGGAGTCCTCTCCAACCCAAGGAAAGTGTAGTATAGTGTATGTGTATATCAAAGCATTACACAAAAGGGGAAAAAAAAAGAGATCATAAATATTAAGAAACTATTTTGAAGGAAATTTTTTATAATTTTGAGTAATTGATTGTTCTCCAATTGTGATCCATGTAGTGATCACTTGATAAAGTTGGTCAATCCATTTTTTTTAATAGTAATATAAAAAAACATTGTTGATCTACACATCCTTCATACCAAGTCTAATGTAAGTCCGCATTTGTAGACATGATTAGTTATGTCTTTTTCTTTTTTGGGGGGGAGGGGAGGGATATTGTACACCTAACTTTTATAAATGAAATGTTTGATTTTATTAAAATCTTAAAATTCTGACTCTATTTTTGAGATATTACACTCGGTGTTTCAATTATCTCTGATTTCTCCAGATATTTCCGATATTTTCTGAGTTTTTCAGATTGTCAATTTTCCAAGTTTTTCCAAGTTTTTCAGCTCCAAGTTTATGCTTGCCGATATTTTCCAACATTTTCCCTGATATTTCCAATAAGTTTCTCTCCAGAACCTCACTGATATATTCCCTGAAATGATATCTGCGACATTGATTATACTTATTATGATTTAGTAATTTACCAAACACCTTTAACTTTTAAAAAGAGAAAATGTCATTTCAAATGGCACAACTGTGAGGTAAAATAGAATAAAGTTAACTTAAGTTTAGAAACTTAAGATAGATTATTCAATTTCTTCCTTGAAGGTTCCATTTCCTCTGTGGTGGTAACGTCTTTTTTACAGAAGCATTTTTGCCTTCTTTTTAATGCTAACGTTCTATATAGTATATGTTGATTAGAAGGTTGACCGATTCTTCTGTTTTGCCTTGGTTAGATGGCACCATAAGGAAAGCAACCCATGACACCAAAGATCTCATGTTCATAGTACGCTTTTAATTCAATTTGGGATTTTTATGGAAATAATCCCAATTACTACTCTTGCCTATGAATGTACGAATGTTCTATACAAAAGTAATGGATGTAGACATTCAAACATTCTATATAAAGGTAAGTTTTGAGATTTTTATGGGATATAGTTGCTCATTCCACATGCCCTAACCTAGGCAGTACAGAAAAGTATGATGGATCATTCCGTCTCTGTTTGGACATATTTGAAATGGGGGCAACCCAATTTCAAGTACTAGCCCCAAAAGTAGACATGCTTGTGCAACCTTGGTTTAAAATGGTCTAAGTCCTATATACATAAACAAATCTATACAGCTTAATGAAGTGACCAAATGGCAAGATATTCCATATTTGTTCAGTTAATGTTACATAGAAATAAATGGGACTACTTATATGTAAAGAGAAACTTAGATGCTTCCAACACGATACATTCCAAATACAAGATTTCTTCTATGATCATTTGCCAATACTAATACTACCAATTATATAGAACAAATAGTTTTGTCTGTACAACTGTACAGGGATACTTTAGATTTTTACAATTATAACTAACAATAATAGGATACAAAAATAAATTATTAACATTGTTGACTCACCTTTGATCTTGCCTGCTCGTGCAAGCTTATAAAGACCTTTTGCATCTCTCTGTTCACAAATTTCTAGAGGGAAATCCATAAAGATCTGCAAAGAACAGTGAGGCATGCATATGTATATCAATGCTTTATCCAGTTGATGTCCACTTGCCAAAAGATTCATTTCCACATGATAGACATCAATTTGCATATAATATGCATAGCATGATCTAGGACAGATAATAAGAATCAAAGAGAACCTCAATAAATTCTCCAACAGGTAAAAGTGCACGGCATGCATCACGATCCCTCTGATAAGGAGATATCAAGCTAGTGATGCATATAACACCAGCATCCACAAAGAGCCTCGCCACCTCACCTAAATATACGATGATCTCAACAAAATTGCACCAGAAAGAATTAGACAGTTAAACACAGAACTAAAGAAGGCAACACATGCAGGTTATATGTGAGATATTTTGTGAATTTTTAAATTTTAGTTATCTTCAGACATATTTTGCATGAATCCTTTCTTTGAGAGTAAGAGAATGACTTAATGATGAGAAAACAAATTTTGAATACCACATATATTTATATTGTACATGGCCTTACCAATGCGACGAATATTCTCTGCACGATCTTCTGCACTAAAGCTAAGATTCTTGTTTAATCCATGCCTTACATTATCACCATCCAGAATATAAGTGAGCCTTCCTCTAGAATGCAGTACGCGACTCAATGCACAAGCCAATGTACTTTTTCCTGCATTGTAGTAAAGTGATTTGAATCAATAATTGAAATAAGTATTCCACTATAACCAGATATACCAAAAACAATTATTACAAGGTGCTGCATCAATACAAGGCAATGCAGGTTGTAGAAACTACATTAAGGTCAAACCTGAGCCACTGAGACCAGTTATCCAAATGACACAACCCTTCTGTCGAAGTAGCTTCTGCCTCTCTTCTTTGTTCACTGAGCATTCTTGCCATACAATGTTTGTTGATTTTCCTACATTTGTTATTGGCGGGCAGATTATACCTACACAATGATAGAGTTCAATGTGAGAAGCAAAGATGCCACATGCTTCTAGAAATAGAAGTGAACAACAGTAATACTTGGTGTATGATTGCTTCAAGGGCATTATAGTCAGAGAGAGTATGCCCAAACTAATGCATTGAGAAAACCACAGTAGGGAACAAGGATTCATTAAGTGGGTATGTCTCCCCCAAGTCTTTCCATTAAGCAAGTAGCCATAGAAAAACACAAAAAAACATGAAAATCACCTTTGCAAACATTTAAGAACTAGTGGAAAACACTCAAACAAGGAAGAAGAGGAAAGGAGAGGCACCCCAAAAAAATTGTTGAATGGATGCCTTCATTGAGTAGATGAGCCCCCAAGCCTCTGAATCAAACAAGGCATTGTGCTAGATGAGGTAATTTATGAGTCTATCATGCCTCTAACTGTAAGTTCATAAGAGTTTAGATAGAAGAAATCTAATGAAACCACCAAAACTACCCATCAAAAAGGAAAACATATAATTCCTTCCGCTAAAGGGTACTTCTTAGTCGTATTTACCAATAGAGGACATTGGATGAAGAGTTTGAGGAGGATCGTGGATCCTTAATAGAGAAAGGCATTCATTTAAATAATGGATAGCACATTTTGATCATGTAGAACAATTCCCATCCTCATCCTCTATATGGATCTAGCAATACTCATTCCCTCTAGAGTATTGACAAGACAAAGTTTTTTGGAAAATATGGAATACAATTGGATAACATACTAGCTCTATAGATATAATAAGGCAAAGATATAAGGCTTAACGTTTTTAAAGAAAAATCATCTTAAATTACATTGCAAAAAATAAGATTACATCACATTATAGGACTAAAGGCCACCTAATTTGGGCTCCTCTCCCAACAATAGAAAGAAGGGACAACTTGTCAAGTTTTCAACCTTAGCCCCTATCTCCAACAAGCTTATGGTTTTCCTAAAAGTCTCCATCTTAGTAATTTGTGTAGCTAAATTAATGGTTTGAAGGGTGATAACTCTCCCAAATCCAATGGGTCCTCATCAAAAGTTTCCCTACACCTCCTCCTCCACAAGAAGTCAAATCCTATGAGCTTGATGGTGCACCAAATCTCTTGATCATGCGTTTTGATCATCCATGTGTCACTTAGAACTACCCATCTTCACCTAAGTAGGTCTGTGAATGGGGAAAAATACTTAGCAACCTTCCCTTCAAAGAATGTCAATGCCACCTTGTGACTCCAACAAAACAAAATGTTGGTGCTTCCTTGTGACTTCAATAGAACGACGTCACAATTTCCTCCTATAATCTTAATTGCCAAGTTATGATTAATTGTCATCCAAACCAATACACAAAGCTTAAAGGTTACTTGGTGTGCTATCCTTGGAGAGAAGTGCGATATCCTTCGTACAATCCGTACAGACAAGTTGTACAGTCAGTCGTACAACAAGTCATACTTTCTCGGCAAATTGTTCCGCTCAGTTCAAGGTGATTTCAGTAACCGTACAGTGTTGTTTTTTATGGCATCTTGTGGAGGTTTCCTTGTAATTTTTTCGAAGAAATGAAAAGTTGATTTGAAGGAGTAATTACCTGTGTATGTGTGAAATTATTTATGCTTCCGCTATTTGATTTCCAACTATTGTGTGATTGATGCTATGGTGTGAAATTTAATTCTTGGTTAATTAAATTAAGCAATTTACTTGTTTAATTATAGATCCGTACAGTTCTATGGTACAATCCGTATAGGTTTTCGTATAGTCTGGACGGACAAGCTGTACAATCAATCATACACCAAGCCATACTTTCTCGACAAACTGTTATGCTCAGTGCAGGGTGATTTTAGTAATCGGGCAGTGTTTTTTTATGGTAGCTTGTGGAGGTTTCCTTGTAAACTTTTCGAAGGAATGAAAAGTTGATTTGAAGGAGTAATTACTTGTGTATGCGTGAAATTGTTTATGCTTCAGCTATTTGATTTTCAACTATTATGTGATTGATGATTTGGTCTGAAATTTAATTCTTGGTTAATTAAATTAAGCAATTTACTTGTTTAATTCATATCATAAGGACTTTAGTCACCTAGGGTCGGGGATTTGCACATGGTATCAAAGCTTATTTCCCTGATTGAGATTCTCTATCATTTGTAGCAGAAATCAACTATAGGGAAGAAAGACCAGTAGTGAGAGGGTTTAAAAGTTTATTTTTAGATTTGGGAGTTTCTGCAGTAGATCTTAGAGATGGCAACAGCGTGTCTCAGATTTGAGGACAAATTGAATGGTGCCTCGAATTTCTTATCATGGAAGGTGAGCGTTACACTCTTACTAGAAGAGAATGATCTTTGGGATATTATTAAGGACATTGTGACTCTGCCTTCAAATCCGCAGTAGCTGGTAGCTCACATCAAGAGGGAAGTGAAGGCCAAGCAAATGATCTTGGATGCAATAAAGGATCATTTGATCCCTCAAATATCCAAGAAGAAGACGGCGAAGGAGATGTTCGATGTCCTGGTAAGTCTCTACCAAAGTGAGAACATAAATAGGAATATGATATTCCGGAACAAACTCAGATTCATAGTGATGACCAAATCAGAATCAGTCACCAGTTACCTTATGAAGGTCGCACAAGTTTGTGATCAACTTGCAACAATTGGGGAGAAGGTTGTAAATGCAAATCTAGTGAACATGGCATTAAATGAATTCCTAGCTTCATGGGAACCATTTGTCAAAGGTATTTGTGCTCGGGAGAACCTTCCTAACTATGAGAGGCTTTGGGATCATTGTATCCAGGAGGAGACTCGAATGGAGTCAAAGGCCAACAAGAAGGATGGTGAAGAGAACCTAGCTCTATTTGGTCAATCAAATAAGGGAAAAGGTAAGAACCTATTACCCCCTCCCACCTAAGGGTAACTAGAGGAGATCATGTCTCATGGCCCTCAATGAAGACAATGATCCCAATGATGATCATCATCATCATATCGACAAAGAGCATCCCAACAGCCCCCTCAAATGTCTCTTCCTCACCAGCATGGCTCATCACATTCAATTAGCAAGGTTCATTGGGAGATGGTGTTCCTACATGTTATGAGGTACATTAGTCCTTGTTTCATATAAAGTGTCATATTTAATACATTGGGCATTTCAGTGATGATCATAGGTTGAAGTTGGATAGTGAATCATGAGCTCAGAAGTTATGTTTTTTGCCTTGTTTCACCTTGGTGGCTGTTGTCACACCTGGGGAAAAGGGGTACTACCGGTGGTTCCTTGACAGGAGTAGTGTATCATTCCCGATCATACTTACCACTTTTCCATCCTTGATCCTTTCATTCTCCCACCTTTTGGGTAATGTGGTTACATGTACACCAAAAAGGCATGTACCACATTCTCTTATGAGAAGAAGTGTCTAAAGGCCTAGAGGTAGATTGCAACTGGCCAATAATAAACAAAGAAATGAGATAATGAGGACATTTAAAAGCCATAGTCCATAATTGAGCTCTACCCCCTCATTAATGGCGATCGCCCCTAGTCCTAATGCAAATAAACACATTCATCAATCAAAAAGGACTTGAATATATCCCGAATAAAAAGCAAAGGAAGTGCTAAGCTTGAAACCTTTTTAAGGGGACTTGAAAATCAAATAAAAATAACGAAAAAGGAAAATAAGGGGTTTGGAATGCAAAAAAAATCGAGGAAAGGGTAACTCAATTGCCAAGCGCACCCTCTACAAAGGCACTCATGGAGGTGATCCCATACATTGTCTTGCATGTTAATGACCCCATGCCCAGAAGTAAACCCCATGACCACTTCGCATTCATTACATATCTTTGATGGGCTCTCTGTAAAACTTTTAATACCTAGCGAACCGATAATTTAGCTGATAGATTATAACCCTAAAATTTAATTTCAACTCAGAAAAATTAAATTTGATCTATGCTAAAAATTATACAACTGACTACAGATGCAAGCACAGCGGAAATAATAAGGCAAACACACACAATAACACAGTGGGTACCTTGGAAACCCCAGTGTGGGGAAAACCAACTAAGAGAGGAGCTTTATTGGGCTATCAAAGAGAAGTTACAGGAGCATAAATATGAAACAAAAGTTTCTTACAGTACAGAGAAGAATTTTGTTCAGTTATGGGCCAGCAAAACAAGTGTTGTTTAGCCCAACTTCTTCCAGCCTATGTGGCCTCCTTATGGCTATCTTGTACAACTTGTTATGGCCTCTTATGATGTTTGTACAAGGCTGTTGTGTGCATTCTCAACCTGTTGCTCCAAAACCCTCTGATTTTACCTGTTCACTCTGCTGAATAAACTCAAAAATCAACTTCACTGTAGCAGTTGTAAAATTCCCTGAGTGTGGTTGTCTTTGATGCACAGTACGGCCTGAGAAATGGCCTCCACTGAGTGCCCTAACTAGCCCAGAAAAATGGCTTCAATAGCAACTCCTCTCTTCCTTCTCTCAGCCCTGCTCCCACTCTTCTCTTGCTCACCAAAAAGACTGAATGAGAAGCCCAACACCCTCAGCCTTGCTCTATACCCATCCTCCCTCCTTGTTGCCTTGGGATCAACACCCAGCATAAGCTTCAACGGTCCAGATTGAGGCGCCTCCTCTCTATGGACCCCACACAACACTAAAGGGTTCATGCCTCAAGGCAGGGCCCCACTCAGCACTAAGGTTGAGCGCCCCCCTTTGGCAGGGACCCACAATGGACTCACAACAAAAATTGGTTGAATTTCCTAAGTAAAAACTTAGGCTAATCTGTTCAAGATGATATGGGTAAAATTAAAGTCCCATGCATGCCTTTGGGCTCCAGGCATGAGGGAAACACCTTTTGCTGCTACAAAAAATTAACACTCCCTCTTAGCGAGGAAGGTGTTCTGCACAACCCCTAACTTGTCCCTAAAATAGACAAATTGTCCTTTCACCAAAGGCTTCGTGAGTATGTCTGTAATCTTCTCACTAGTTGGTACATATTGTAGCTTTAGAGAACCTTTCTACACACAGTCCCGAATAAAGTGGTACCTTATCTCAATGTGTTTGGACCTATCATGAAACACCGAATTTTCAGAGAGTTTGAAGCAGCTCTGATTATCACAGTGAATCACAGTGGTGTCCAACATCCGATCAAACAAGCCCATGAGTAGATTCTGAAGCCAAATGGTCTCACATGTTGCCATGTATTTAGCCTCTGCAAAGCTCAAAGTAATTGATTTATGCTTCATGTTGAACCAGGAAATAGCCCCTGAACCCAAGATGAAACAACCTAATGTGCTCTTCCTTTCCACATTGTTGCCTACCCAATCTGCATCTGAATAACCCACGAGCTTCACTCCATCCCCCTAGATATAGCTCAATCCAAACACGATTGTCCCACGCAGATACCTCAACACATGTTTTGTTTCCACCCAGTGTACGCGCTTAGGCTCTACCATGAATTGACTGAGTGTGTTGATAGCAAAACACAAATCTAGTCTAGTGTTAACCAGATACATAAGAGAGCCAATGAGTTGCCTGTAAAGAGTGGCATCCACTCCCTCTGACTTGGAAGCATCTATCTTCTTCCGGTTAGTAACCATGGGTGTTGCCATAGGCCTGCAATCCTACATGTCAAACCACTTCAGGATCTCCATAGCATATTTCCCTTGTCCAAGGAAAATCTTCCCATCCTTCTGCCACACCTCCAATCCAAGAAAATAATGCATCAGAACCAAGTCCTTCATCTCAAACTCAACAGCAAGATCTCTCTTGCAATCCGCTATGAGCTTCTTTGATCCTGTCAAAAACAAGCCATCCACATATAATACAAGAATGAGTGGCTCCCCCTTAACCAAGATGTAGTAGAGGTTGGATTCAGCCCCACTCTTGGTGAAGCCCATCCTAAGCAAATAATTGTCGATCATGTTGTACCAGGCACATGGTGCCTACTTCAGCCCATATAGTGCTCTTCTCAACCTGCAAACATGATATGCCATGTTGTGCACCTCAAACCCCTCTGGTTGCTCTATGTATATCTCCTCCTCTATCACTCCATTAAGAAATGCAGTCTTGACATCCATCTGGTGGATCTGCCATCCCAACTTCGCTGCAACGGATATCACAACCCTGATAGAGAATATCTCGCCATGCATGCAAATGTCTCAATGAACTCAATGACTTTATTTTGTGAGAAGCCCTTAGCCACAAAGCGGGCTTTAAACTTGTCCGCACTCCCATCAACCATGTGTTTGATCTTATAGATCCATCTAGAGCCAACCACTGATTTCCCCTCTGGCCAGGGCACAACCTCCCACACATCGTTCTTCATGATGGAAGAGTACTCCTCCATCATGGAATCTCTCCACACCTACTGCTCAAATGCCTCCTGAAAATTGGAAGGCTCAGCCTCTATCAACTCACTCATAAGAGCCATGTAACCAGAAAACCTATGTGGTGCCCTGCTCATCCTGACTGATGTCTGGGGAGCCTCTAGTTGCTCCTGAGCCTCTCTCAATGTGCATTCATCCCACTTCGGCCTCCTCCTACTAGAGGACTCAACCAAAGCAAATTGAGCATCCTACTCCTCCTCATGTTGCTCACGTTGCACACCCTTCTCACTCTGCTGCAATTGTTGACGCTGTTGCCCAACCTGTACAGAAGTTTGGGGACCTGTAGTCTGTAATGGTTGTCTAGCCTCCTCCTTAGGAGCACTCTGCTCCTAACTCTACTCATGACATTGTTCATCAACTGGCATCTGTCGATGGGACTTCATGTAAGCCTGTCCTCCTCAAATCTCACGTCCCTCCTAACCATTGTCCTCCTGAGTGCAGGAATGTAGACCCTGTAGGCCTTGGAGGTCTCGTTGTAGCCAACGAGGATGCCCTTCTCTGCAGTAGGCTCGAACTCAGTCCTCCTCTCTGCCGGAACATGGCAGTAGACCAAGCACCCAAGATGCATATGTGACCAATCTCTAGTCTCTTCCACGTGAAGGCCTCCTCAGGGGTCATCCTCCCTAAAACCTTTTGCAGCTCTTGTTCTATAGATAGACTACAGTGTCGCATGCCTCAGCCCATAGAAACATGGGCAAGTCCTGATCATGCAGCATTGCCTTTGCTACCCCAACTATTGATCTGTTCTTCCTCTCTAAGACTCCATTCTATTGCAAGTTATACGGCACAGTCAGCTCCCTCTTAATCCCAGAATCTACACAGAACTCCTTGAAGGCACTCGATGTATACTCGCCTCCATTGTCTGATCTGAGCACCTTGATCTTTCTGAATGTCTAGTTCTCCGCAAGAGCTTTGAACTCTTAGAACCTGTTGAAGACCTCATCCTTGGTCTTCATAAAGTAGATCCAGGTCTTCCTGGAATTATCGTCAATAAAGGAGACATAGTAGTTGAACCCTCCAATAGACATTGTTGACATGGGCCCTGTTATCCCCATTTTGTGGGATAACTAATGAGATTATGTCTCGAGGCCCTCGGGTTGCAGATATGGAGTGTTGAGAGACTACATGACTAGCAGTATCCTTTAGCACAGATGGAGACCCTTCTCACCACCACACAAATCATGATTTTCAGGATGCCATCCACCACACCTGCTGGCTTCCAGAAGGCAATGGGCCTTGCTCCATGAGGTACAAGTCAGGTATTGTGGTGAGTGTCATTTCAATATTTGAGGCATTTGGGTATGTTGTATCTTAGACTGCTTTAGATTTCATGACATATGTTTGGACATTATGCCTTTTGCCCTACTTCACCTTGGTGGTTGACATTGTGCCCTAGTAAGTGGTCTTCCTTGGGGATTGGTTTGCTACTAGGAAATCCCTTGAAGAGCCATCCTACCGTTCCCGACCATACTTACCACTTTCCATGACTCTTTCCCCCCATTTCCTTATCTCTTGGGATTTTAGGGTGTATTGACCAAAGAAGGGGTTGTCCTCATTCTATGGGAAGGGGTTGAAGGCCCAGAGGTATCGTTGTTGGGTAAAAGATAAAATCCTATGTATAAACCTTCTAGATGCTTCGCCCAGGGATCACCCAAGAAAGCAATGAAACGTTTATCTTTGAGAAAAGGGGGACCCACAAGAAATATGATTATGAATGCTTAAAAGGTTAGCTGGAGGATAGGAGGTCTCATCACGAGTCGGCCTATCATGTTCATGGATATCTAGTGGTATGACATTACCATCATCTGGTCACCAAGCCAGGATAATGGCTCTCAGTTGCATGGTTGAGAGAAAGGGGATCTCATCACGAGCGAGCCTTCTCATTTCCGCTAGGTATTTGTGGGTGACACTGTCATTATCTAGACACCACGTCAGGCCAGTGGCCTTCAACTTGTCCTTAAATTTATGAAAGAAACAAAGAATGGAAAAATAATGGGCTTGGCAAAAATGTATTGCAAACAAAGGTACCACACACCCTCTACAAAGGCACCCATGAATGAGACACTACAACCCCTTGTATGTCATGAACCCCATGCCCATTAAGTCTTAACCCTAACCACTTCACCCACTTTACATGGCTTAGAGAGGCATCTCTTGGAAACACTCCTTGACCTAGGGAAAGATCTACTCAATAGGACACCTTGTCAACCCTCCCATATCCAAGCTTGGTAAGTCGCATAATGTCTTTGAGCACTTAATTGTTTGACAGGGTAATCTTTGATGCACATGCTCAGGTGGCTCATTTATTGACTTGATTTACTTATCATGATATTTTGACTTGAGATCCTTGGAGGGCATGCTTGTTTGTCTTTGTAGGACCTAGTTAGTGGATAGTTTTGGAGGAACAAGCCTAGCTTGGGCTTCCATGGGGCTCGAAGCCCACAGGTGGATGCCAAGGGCCCGCATGCCGGATGAGAGAGATGAAACTTTGGAAGCCTAGAAGATGACTTGCACGACATAACCTAGCCCCTACTTGCCAAACTTTTGCATAGGAGAGGCAAAACGTCATCTTTAGGAGCATGACGTCATTTATGGGGCTAGGGTTTGGTGGTGAGGTTGATATGCATTGGCACAAGGACGTTTTGAGGAGTTTGAGGCTTTGACCATGAAGGAAGTGACTTGGATGCTTGACATGTGGCTTTGGGAAGCCTTTCTACACCCCTCCATCACCAACGACCTTCTCCTAGTGCCAAAATGTCCCCCTAAAGGGGTGACGTCTTTCTAAATTAGGGTTTTCTTTGTGCAAAACGTGAAATTAAAGTGAATTGCTTAATATTACTTTGTAAAAAGGGGCAAGATTAGGGTTGTTGACACCTAGTCTTGTGTTTTACCCTAAGTTATGTGGA
>ML818896.1:50362-67687 GCA_009831015.1 Picea engelmannii
TGATTACTTAGTTCAGCAGGAAGCATACTTCTATAGCACTCAGTTCAGCAGAGGCAGAGTATATGGCAGCGAGTATGGCAAGTTGTGAACCCATTTGACTTCGCAAATTGCTTACAGGTTTATTTGATCAGGAGTTGGAGCCTACGGTGATATACTAAGATAATCATAGTTGTATAAAACTCTCTTTGAATCCAGTATTCCATGACAGGTCCAAGCATATTGAGATTAGATATCACTTCATCCAGGATAGGATCCAGAAGGGAGCAGTGAAGCTTCAGTATATTTCCACAGATGAGCAGGTTGCAGATATTTTGACCAAGCCCTTGGAGAAAGGGAAGTTTGTATTCTTCAGAGACAGACTTGGCGAGGTGCAGAATACCTTTCTCGCTAAGAAGGAGTGTTGATGTTAGTGGTAGCATCGGACATGTATTTTTGCACAAGTCTATGTGTCTAGATGTGTGGAAATTGTCCAAAGCCTTCTACTCTTGAGTTTACTTTGATTAAAAGAATTGTTAAAGTAAATTGTTTTTATTAATTAATTATGTAATTAGTTAATTGAGTTATTTGAGGAAAGTGCTAAAAGTACTTAGCATGTATCTTAGCATGTAATATTCGCATGCAATCTAAATCTCAAGTGAGATTAGAAATAGATTGTAACTCACAATTATAAAAGCAAGGATAGAAGGAGGAAGACACTTGATACTTGAGATTCTTGAGAGTAGAGGATTTACTTTCAAGAGAGTTGGATCACGAAGGACAGTGATTCAAGATCTTGGATAGGTGGAGAAGGACTTCCATCTAGAGATCAGGTCAAGTAGAAGAGAGAGCAAAGGCAGCGCAGGTGGGTTTCAGTCAGAGGAAGCCACAGGGAAGTGTCGGATCGTACGAAGATTTCCATACAAGATTTCCGTACATGTACGCGGTTCACAAAGGTGACAGTCCTGTACATATGTGATTCACAAGAATGTGAATCGCGTACACCTCGAAAAGCGTGCAATTCTGGTTCGTAAGCACGTCAGACTTTGTCAGGTTTGTTTGCAGTTGTATTTCTCTTAGTGGGCCATTATCCTTGTTACGAGAGCCCTGATTTTAGCATAATAAAATCGTTCTCAACATTGGTTTTCCCTCCAAGGTTTTTCCAGGGGTTTATATCCAAAACTTTTGGTGTTCTTGTGTGCTTGATTTGATTTCCTTGTTTATGCTTTCATTGCATGCTTAGTTGATTACTCAGTTGGGCTTTAATTCAATAAGTGATTTATTTGGAATTAACGGTCGAATGTTGAGTAGGGGAGATTTCAACATTGCATTGACTCCATTTGCCCTGTTACCCCCCATGCCTAGGTGTAACTTGAGGAGATCATGTCTCATTGCCCACAATGAAGACAATCATCCCGATGATGATGATGATGATCAACATGACCACTCATGGCATCCCAACAACCCCCCTACATATGCCTCTTTCATTCTTGATCAACAAAGCTCATCACATCCAACCAGCACAGTCTTTAGGAGATGGTAAGTCGGCTTCATCACGAGGTACATTAGTCCTTTTGTCATATGAAGTGTTGTGCTTAACATACTAGGCATGTGAATGAGGATCATTGGTTGAAGTTGGATAATGAATCATAAGCTCAAGAAGTTATGTTTGTTTCCTTGTTTCACCTTGGTGGCCATCATTTGTACTCTAGTTCCGGGTTGTCACCCCCAAGGAAAAGGGCTATTACTAGGGGGGGCTCACAAGGGTAACGTTTTGTTTCCCCACCATACTTAACACTTGCCATCTTGGAGCCTGTCACAGTGTACTAGACTTCAATAATGGGTCATGGTTCATTCTCCCATGAGAAGAGGGGCTAAAGGCCCAGAGGTTGATTGTAACTGCTAATAAAAATAATGAAGAAAGAATGATGCTAAAGAAAGAAATAAAGAATAACAAGGACATTTAAAAGCCAATCTATACTTGAGCTCTATCCCTTTTGCGTTTTCCCCAGTCCCAAAGCAATGAATGCTAATGCTTGAAACCTTACAAAGGGGACTTGCAAATAAATGAAAGGACAGTATAAAAGGCAGATTAAGGGGTTTGGAAAAACGTAGCACCTAGAAAGGGGCAACTCAAGAGCAAGCGCACCCTCCACAAAGTCGCTTATAGAAATGGGCCAAATCACTCCATAAGCCATGAGTAAGCCCAGCATGTTTCACTATCACACTTACTCTTGAAGGGTTCTTTTCTTTCCTACTTCCCCCAAGACGTATCCCTCTACTTGGGTATTTTCTTTCTTGTTTTGGTTGGCACACCTAATAGGGTCTGATGATGGTCCTCCCATACTCCAACTTTCCAACTTACATAAAGTCTTGAGCTAACGTGAAGTTTGAAGGGGATGCTTGATGTGAATTGCTTATGTGGCTTCTATGTTACGTAACAACTTACTTTGTATGATCTAAGGACTATTATACCTTGTGAAAATTGGTTTTACTTGATTCCATAACTTTGATTTGATTTGGACGCACCTAACTTGGTTCTTTGAAAGACGTCCCATGCTTTCACCCAGAGCATTGTTCCTTTACTGCAAGATATGGCACGTGTGATACAGAGCATTGAGTCATTTGATGGCTTGACATACTCAGACACAGGCTCTCACATCTTCAAGACCTTGGATGATGGACAGATGGGCTTGGATTTGATAGATATGGTCATGATAGCACACTTTTGGGCAGGAAGCCCATACTTTGGACAGTGCACCCACACCTTACCCAGCCACTTGATGGAGGACGTTGCACTTGGTTTGGCTTGGACACCATGCAGAGATGAGACGCATCCTCTCTCCACCTTGGACATTGCCTTCTACACCTTAGATGTTGGGCTTTTGATGATGACGTCATGAGCTAGGGTATAATGGAGATGATGGGGTCTGCTTGCCACATGGACACCACATAATGATTTGATGTGACATGGAATTCTTCCACCTTGCTTGCACCTTTGATGATGACACATGGCCTTGGGAGGCCCTCCTTCACCCTTGGGAGGCTTGACATCACCACACGTGTGGCCTTATCATGGCTTATTTGCATGATTTATCATTGTAGAGGCTATTTTGAGGGGTTCACCCCACTTTGAGCATATATTATTGTTGTTTTACTCAAATTGTGTGGACAAATAGTGCTTGGTTACCTCATATTAATAGAGGAAGCACTCAAAACATTTTATCATCATCACAACTCCTCACACTTGTGAGAGAGCACTCTAGAAAATTTTCGCTCTACCTCTTTGTCTCTTTTGGATACTAGAGCGCTTGGAGAAGAACTTCTTGTGAATGTTTTTCATTGTTTGGATGGAAAGATGTTTGAAGCTAGTGTTTCTCTTGTATAGTGACTTGGATTGGTGAGTTTTCTCCTTGAAGTCAGGATCTCTGTTCATGGTATAATGTGATAATTGTTATCTTGTTACATGTTACTTTGTTCTAGTGAAACCCTAGGAAGGAGACATAAGGGTTTTTCTCCTTTTATACCTTTATTTGTCCAAGTTTGTGAAAGCATTTAAAGACCTAGTCTCTAGCTAAAATCAAAGACCTAAGGTCCAAGAGGGATTTCACCTAGGTTTTGATTTTAGTCCATTTGATCCTTGAACTAGACACTCTAGAAGAAAGACAACAGCACCTAGGATCCAAGAGGGGTTGCATCCTAGGTATGGTTTTCTTGTCGGTTTTGATCCTATGGTCCAAGAGGGGTTGCACCTTAGGCTTCAAAGCTTCATTCTTCTTGACTATCTAATTCACCTTCAAAGTGTTGCTTGACTCCATTGCCCAAAGAAGTAGACAGCACTAGTCTTATTGTTTGTGATGCTTACACTCTCAACAACTCTCAAAACCTTCACTTAAATCAGCTTATTGACACCATTGGCTTGTTAATTATACCTCAACGCTTTGCATATTCATTGGATAACTTGCTGCTATCATAAAGTGAATGCTACAGCCATTAGGACTGCAATTTATTGCTGATAATTACTTAATATTGTGGCAAAACTTGCTCAGAAAATTGGTTTGGAAATTGGATATTGTTTCCCTTGTTATAAGCTAAATTTTAAAACTCGATTGCTAATTTTCTGGGTTTTTTTTTCCATTGCTGTTATAAAATATTCATCGCTGATAAAGACTGGCTTACTGCTGCAACTTTACAACAGCAATAGGTTTTATTGGTTATCTAGTGTCTAAAGGTGATTGATATGCTATATAACATCATAATTGATGATTTTAAGCATTGAAGAGTTTGTTGTCTCGTACCGGTTTCCCAATTACCTCGTTCAAACTAATTTGTCCCTCCACCTTTCCTAGACCTAGCTTAACCATCTAAGTGACCAAGATAGGGGGCTGTAGGCTTGGCTAATCTTGTTATTTGATCCCTTGAAGTCACTAAGGAAGCCTCCCTTGTGTTGGACTTCTTTCCTTCACTAAAAC
Organism: Picea engelmannii; assembly: GCA_009831015.1. Lineage (NCBI taxonomy): Eukaryota > Viridiplantae > Streptophyta > Pinopsida > Pinales > Pinaceae > Picea > Picea engelmannii. The sequence continues at coordinate 54,811 of ML818896.1, forward strand.
GAGGGAAGTATTTGCTTAGGTGACAGCAGTAGATACCTCCAATTGTTACACAAGATTGGGATCTTGTGGAAGGCTTTGCACAAGTACAAATCCTGTGATAACATGCCCTAAGAAGGAAAACGGCACTAGTCTCTTGTCTACAAGTGTTTGCAAACTCAAACAAACTTTCTCCCCCTCAAACTAACTTATTGGGTGAATCCTCAACTACCTTCTTGTGCCTAATGTAACCCAACAATTTGCAATTTAACTCCATAATATGCTGCTGTTATAAAAGGTAATTGCAGCCATTAGGGATTGGTTAAATTGTTGCTAATTTACTTAATATTGTGGTCAAAGTTGCTTGGAATCATTGTCTAGCTATTGGATCTTGTTCTACTCAACAAGGGCTACATTTTAAGATTTAATTTGCTAATTTTGAGGGCTGATTTCTTGATGTTGTTACAAAACATTTGTTGCTGCTACAACTCTGTTATTTATTGTTAATTTTATTGCAGCAGCCCTCATTTGCAAATATCTAGTGTATGGGATCATTGCTTACATGTATAGACTTGATAATTGCTGAAATATCATCCGCATCTTCAAACAATCAATTGTCTTGTCTTGTTTTCAACCTTTCCCTTGAAACTAGCATATCATCGCAAGTGACCAAGAGAGGGAGCCATAGACTTGTCTTCAACTTGCTATAGGATCCCTTGATGTCACAAGGGAAGCCTCCCTTGTGTTGGACCTCTTTCCATCACTAAAACGAAGGAAGTGTTAACTAAGGTGACAGTGGTAGGCATTCCTGGTGTGTTACACTTGATTACCTCTTGTGAGAGGCTTTGCACAAGTGCAAATCCTATGATAATAGGACCCAATGAGGGTAAGGAAAAGAGTGAGTCAACCTCATAGCCATGAAATAAGGACTTGAGTAAAACCAAGTGCTTCAGTTGTCATAAGCACGGTTATTATGCATCATAGTGTTCATATAAGAAGAAGGGTAAAGGGGAGCATTGCAGAAGCAAGCAACAACATCTCCAGAAACTCAAATGAACGAGTTTGCTGCCAAGTTTGAGAAGTATTTCAAGGAATGTGTGGTATGTAGACAGTGGGGCATCTTGACATATGACAACAATGCGGTAGTTATTTTCTAGTCTGAAGGAGCAGGACTCAAGAGTACAGGTTGAGCTTGGTGATGATGCCAAGTACCCAGTAGCAAGAGTTGGTTCTATTCCCTTCCAACTTGAGTCAGATAATTCTTTAGATTTTGACAATGTCTTGTTTGTACCAGGTCTCAGGAAGAACTTGCTTTCAGTTTTGGTTATGGAGGATCAGGGCTTTGCAATGGAGTTCAAGAACTTGCAAGTCGTCATCAGACCGAAGGAATCTAACCCAAATATAGCTTAGGTTTGGAAAAGGTAACTTGTACAGGTTGCAAGGTGAACCTGTCCGAACCTTGGTGTATAATAGTGACAACTTGTGCAAGTTGTGGCACAAGAGGGTGGGGCAACTTCATCAGAAGGCATTGCCTATTCTAATGGAGATAGTCACGGGTCTTCCAGAGTTCAATATTGAGCAGCATAGTGTATGTAGAGGGTGCATGCTTGGCAAGCATGACAAGGTTGCTTTCCCAAGCAGCAAACATAGGTCTAAGGAGATTATAGACCTAGTTACAGAGGATGAGGAGCAAGAAGCTCCGAAGGTTGAGCCTGGATCACCATTGATTTCCAAAGAAGTATAGTAGCCTTCAAGTGGAGAAGGGGAGACAGTAACCCCTTGCACTTCTGCCAGGAGACCTTGATGGTTTAGTCAAACATTGAGGAGCATGTTGAGACTCCTAGGAGCGCATTTAGAGAGAGAAGACCTCCGAAGAAGTTTCCAAACTACATGGCATTCATGAGTAGCATTCCAATTTTCAAGAGGCAGCAAACCAGCAGGTATGGCAGGATGCCATGGTGGAGTACACCTCCATCATGAAAAATGATGCTTGGGACATAGTGCCAAAATCAAAGGGGAAGTCAGTTGTGAGTTCCAGGTGGCTTTACAAGATCAATCATGTTGTAGATGGCAGCATTGAGAAGTTCAAAGAGAGGTTTGTGGCGAGAGGGAGTGAACTACAAGGAGACTTTTGCTCCAGTCGCCAAGTACACGGAGCATCCTCGAGGCTTTGAAGTAAGTGGGAAGGAGTCCCATGTTTGTTTTGCAGCGAACACCTTGAGTCAGTTCATGGTGGAGCCAAAACAAGAGCATTGGGTAGTAGTAGAACATGTGCTCAGGTATTTGAGAGGCACAGTGGAGTATAGTCTGAGATATCTTGGAGATGGTGAAGTGAAGTTGCAAGTGTATACAAACTCAAATTGGGCAGGTAATGTAGCAGACAGGGAGAGCACCTTAGAGTGTTGGTTAAGCTTGGGATCAGCAATGGTATCTTGGTTTAGCAGGAAGAAGACTTTCGTGGCATGTAGCTCAACAAAGAGTAGAGATCACTTAATACGAAACAAGATTTTCATGGGACCAGTGAAGCTACAGTATATTCCCACGGATCAAGAGGTAGCTGATATTCTAACCAAGCCCTTGGAAAAAGGGTAGTTTGAGGCATTCAGAGACAGACTTGAATTGGTGCAAAATTCCTTCCTCGCTAAGAGGGAGTGTTGAGAATTATAGCATGGACAGGAACTTCTGCATCGGTTCCTTGTGAACGTGTGAGAAGTAGTTCGACATATTTTCGAAAAGTAATTCTATTTTCGTAAAGTAAATTCTATTTTGTAATTCACTTTAGTTAAAAAGTGAAAACCTTATTTTTAGCAATTGAGTCTAAAAAGTGTATTTCATGCATGAATGACTTACACTAGGAGTAATCTTAGAAACAGATTAGGATTTTGGTCTCAGCTAAAAGTATAAAGACGGGACAAGATAGAAGGTTTAAACACACATGAGCAGTTGACTAGGTTGAGAAAATGAGAAGGGGGGATTCAAGCAAAGGAAAATCCAAGCAGTTTTCAGCAAGCTGGAATACAAATCCATACAATCATACGATACAGTGTGTACAGTTGTATGGGCATATCGTACAAGCGTTCGTACATTACAAACAAGTTGTATAGTTCGTACAGTCAGTCGTACAGCATGCCATACTTTCTCAATAGCTTGTTTCGCTCAGTTCAAGGTGATTTCAATAACCATGCAATGTTGTTTTTTATGGAAGCTTATGGAGGTTTCCTTGTAAGCTTTTTGAAGGAATGAAACATTGATTTGAAGGAGTAATTAATTATGTATGTGTGAAATTGTTTATGCTTTTGCTATTTAACTTCTATCTATTGTGTGATTGATGCTATGCTCTGAAATTTAATTCTTGGTTCATTAAATTCAGCAATTTACTTGTTTAATTGAGATCATAAGGACTTTAGTCACCGAGGGTTGGGGATTCGCACAAAAACTTTGTGAATGAAGTTCTTATCCCTCCAACACTATTCTACTCATCGAGATATTTCCAACGGCCCTGTTGTCGTCCTTATACACACCTACAAACGTGGAGAAGTCTCCAACCCACTTGCTGTGTCCTTGGAGGCACACACATGAATCCAGACCCGTTGTCACCTCAATTTGGACTCCTTCCGTCTAGGCTCACTCCTAGGGAATCCAAAGGGGGTAGACCCTATTAAACTATGTGAAAGTTTGTTTTAATTCTAGGAGTTAATTTAGTTGTTAATTAAGAAAACCCAACTCAATGACAGGCAGCAAATGCAAGAGTGCAGTTTCTTCAATGACAAGCAAACCCTTTATTTATAAATCAACAAATAGACCAGTGCCTAAAGATTACCCCAAAATTGAGTTAATGAGATATACAACAAAAATACAATTATACAAGAATGAAACAATGTTATGAGATATCCACAAAATAAGTATGAGAAATTACTTTACACTTAGACCAATTATGCTCGAATAAATAAAGAATGCTTTGAAACAAGTATTCACATGAAAGAAAATTGCTTGAAAGTAAAATGCTTGAAAAAGTAACTTGCTTGAAAAGTAAAATGTGAACTTGGAAAGCAAATGTTGTGAAAGAGTGTGTAGGTTGATTTTAGCAAGTTTTAAGTCTCTCTTGAATTAAGGGGGAGATTAAGTGTGAAAGACACAAGCCTACACTATGTGACTACCCCTAATTTTTATCCCTTCAACCAAAAGGAAGTGTTGGGTGCTCAATAAGAAAAACAAACAAGGTTCTTCCCTGGCGCCATAGGTCAAATCCGGAATGCTTGGGCGCTCAACAAGGAGGACACGTAGTGTCGTGAAACCATCCCCGGCTTCAACCCCTTCTAGCCTCCCAAGTCACCCTTTTTGGTTGTGGAAGCAATAATAAATTGGGTGCCTAATTAATCTAGCTTCTCAATCCTTTGCCCTTTCTTAGTTACCCAAGATCCACAAAGTGGCAAGGGAAGGGAATACGGGGAAAAGGTGGGGCACCAATTTGATTACTTTACAACAAGTTAAAAACTTAAACTAGCCTTCACGATGTTGCATAGATGGCAAAGCCAAGCACTATGCAAGGTGTGGGTGAAATTAAATAAATTAAAAGACTTGAAATTAAAATGACAACCTTACAACTATGGCACAAGATGGAGTACAAGCCTACCAGTTTTGGCCAAGGTGGGTAAATAAAAGTAAAACTTTAAATTAAATTTTAATCTAGCCTTTGTGATATTGCATGGACGGCAAAGCCAATCACTATGCAAGATGTGGGCAAAACAATAAAACTAATTTACAAATTTTAGATTTGGAGAAAGAGATAAAGAATCCAAGCCCAAGAGACTCTCTTGGGTTGCTTACAATGCTTAGAAAATGACGTAGAGAAGAGATTTTGGCACCAAAACTCTTGGATGCTTCCTTGAGTCTTTTGGGGTCAAAAATATGCAAAAATTCTCCAAAAACCTGCAAAAAAACAGCAAGTTTTTCTTGCTGGAAATTACTAAAATGACTTGAAACAGGTTATTTTTATGATAACACAATATACAAAAATTATTTAATAAAAAATTTGAATATAAAAAGAGAGATTAGATTGCAAATTTAGATGAAAATAATGCTAAAAATTGATAGATATGTGGCTGGAAATGAAAACAGAAAACATAAGAAGCTTTAGATGGCTGAAAAAATGGATTTCCAGATCTCAAATCCACTCCTCCAAGCCTTTAGTAACCTGCAGATTTTGTAAATCCTTGCTACAAGATACAACAAGAAGGTGAGTATGTCCTAATAGCTTGCAAAATACTTTTCAATCTACTAGAAATAACCCACAAAGATTAATAGTAATACTACCACTAATCTATCCCAAGCAAAATACTTTGCTTGGGTCTCCAAGTGAAATAATGCAAGGAAATACAACAAAATAATTGCAACAATATTACCTCACAAACAAACTATATAGTGGCTCCAAGAATACTCCAAGAGACGCAAGAGATCCTCCAAAGCTTCTATTTTATTAACCAAGAAAAGATTTGCTCAATGGCACTAAGAATCATGAGAGAAAATAGGAGAGAATGAGAGGGAGATGGGAGAGATTTTGGCATAATAGAGTTGTTGTGAGAATAGATGTGAAAATGAGGAGGGGGAGGCTTTCTTTTATATGAGGGAGAGAGGAAAGACTCCTCTTGGATGAATTACAAGTGTCACCTATCCAAGAGAGAGAGAACAAATCAAGGAAGAGACACTTTTAGGGTTTTGATAGTGAGTTAGGGTTTGAGGAGTGAGATGTGAAGGGGGAAAACCCCTTTTGACTTGTGATGGGGGGTTCTTCTAAGTGGATTTTTACTTTTCCAACTTAGGAAATACATTAGGAAACATTTCCCCACTTCTTTTCTTGACTTTAGATACTTTTACAATTTTTGGCTTTTTTACATTAGCCAATTATTTGCTGATTTTTTACTGATTTGGACTCCTCATGGACAATGACCTAGCAAAACTTGTCCAATTGAGATGAAACTTGGTCCAAGGGTGTAGGCGGTCATAAGCCATTTGATTTGAGTACTCACACCCCTATACAAAATCCACAAGGACCAAATATTTACATTTTACATCAAAAATAATTAAAATTTCCAATTAATGGAAAATTTTAATAATTAAAAAAAACCTATCAAAACTTAACAGAATTTCGCAAGACTCTAGGAGATGTATAGCATGGTCATTTACAATACTTTTAAACCTTATTCACCCCATAGGCTCGATCATTAGAACATCTTTCACCACTTTGGAGGATTTTGTGAGTGAAAAACTCAAGGATAATTAAAATTGTCTAGTAGGCAAGATTAATTACCTGAGGAAAAAAAACAATTGATGAAAGGACTTCCCTAATGATAAAGTCCTAGGAAACTAACTAAAAATTGACTCATGCTGACCTATTACATTATTATCCCATGCAGGGGAGCAGACATCTTGAGTACATAGAAAGACGTGCCGAGGGCAAAACTTGCCATGCTGAGCCATAAGTCTTCAAAATGTGTTGTACCACAAGGTACATCTCTTCATGGTACATGACGTTGACACCTAGTTGAAATAGGTGGTCAACATGCCCAAAGATCGCATCAGTCAAAGTTCATATGAGGAAGTTATGCCTCCTACAAGTTGACCTATGCTTTGCAACCATAATACCAAGTTGATGCCACATCAACTCCCATTACTCACGCATGTGGAGCTTGTCAAGTGTGGACTTTCTAGAATATTCTAGAGAGTCCAAAACCCTAACCCTAATCAAGAGTTGAGGCATGCAAAATCCCTAACCCTAATCGAAAGTTGAGGCATGCAAAAAACCTAATCCCAACCCTAGACAGCTATGAGGACATGTTAAACACTAGACTGCTAGGAGAGTAAGGGGATATGTTCCTATTTTATTTATTTGTTTTTCCATAGTTGAGCAAAGCAAAGGAGTGGAATATTGTGAGCAGAACAAAGGGAGTAGAAGACCCTGTAGCAACCATACAAGCCATGATGTCTATTGCAACTCCATAGTGAATCCATATTTCTTTGTTTGCATTCTATATCTAAGAAGAAAAGAGCAAGGGATAGTCCTCACTTTCTGGCTTGTTCTACCCATATTGGGTTTCCTAAGGTACGGCTTGTGTACATTGTGTGGTATTTATTGTTTTAGCTTTTTTTATTACATTATCAGTTTATTTTAGTGATTCGAGTGCTACACTTGTAATATTAAATGATAATAATAAGTAAACACTGCATAATAAGGAGAACCTCGCAATGTTTTGCAAAAATTTGTAAGATCTGTTGTGACAAACTATCTAATGGAATATCCATAGTAGTCTATAGATCAAGTGTTATAAATATATATATTGTTATACATAACAAATAATATATTAAACACGTTATAATATCTTATCACACTATTGAACAAGGCTCAACATCTATAACAATTATTATATGGGCAGACAAAACTTGAGACATCGCGATAATAATGGATGCACTCCAATTCCTATCGGAGGCATGGAGTGCATCCCCCAGCACCCAAGTGCACATGGACGCATCGATGCCTGACTTTTCCCCTTGTGTATGTTAGTCATTACGTTCAGGTCTTTTGATTCATCAAGCATGTTTTTTAAAGTCGTCAAGTCAAGCTTTTGTGGAATTCAAAAGGCAGGGGATAACATGGCAGCAGAGGGTAGCAAAATTTGTTGATCCCCCAGCAATCACAAGGTTTTCACGTGCTCACAGTTTTGAGTCATATGATCAGAATGAGAAATCTATCAAGCAAGAGGAGCATAAGAGTTCAAATTTTTTCAGGCCTTCTTTTTTAAGGAAGAGGGAGATTTTGATTTATCTAGTTTGAAGCCAAGATATGTCTTCTTGGATGAGAAATATTCCAATGGGCTTCTGTCAAAAAGAAAATCAATGGCTGAAGACTAGTTTCCAAGAAACTTAATCCTGTTTCACATAACTTAATGTGAAGAGCACGAGTATTTTGGTATTTTGGTCTCTTAAGGGAGCTGTTATTCGACAAATAATTAAGTATTCTGGAAAAGGAACTCATATACAGCATGGTTATGAGCTTCTTTACACACCTCATGTGGCCAGAGTTGACAAATTGAAGATTAGTGAACATTTGGAGATTTATAAAGAAAACATGTTTGATCAAGTGTATATTAAAGATGAGTTGTAACAGCTTATAACATTTGGAGCTTTATAAAGAAAACATGTTTGATCAAGTGTATATTAAAGATGAGCTGTAACAGCTTATACCCATGTACTGTCCCTCTCATATACTAGTCTACAAACACAATCTATGCTCATATAGGGACTTATCCTTTTAAAGTTGCAAAATCGAGTTCTGAATGTAGATATGAGAGTCGAGACATCAGAAAATTTACATGGCCTTTTCCATGTGAGAAGTTTCACCCAGGATGATGGACATATCTTCTATTTGCCTAGCTAAAGCAAGAAAGAAATAAGATATGTTAGATCTCATAAAAGAGACCTTGTCTCAGTTTGGTTTTACTAGGTATGAAGTAAATCTGTTAACAGATACTGAGAAAGCACATGAAAACTATGTGGCTGAGAGAGTAACAACAGCAGAAAATGGGTGTTCGATCTCATGCAATTGAGCTTGAAGAGGAATATTTTAACTGGCTGTGATTGAGATTGGAATAGTAACGAATTTGAGGATAGGTGCACCCTAGAGATTGCAGTGCACGCAGCACTTTGCACTTGAGAATAAACATGAAACTCAGCACTCTGAAAAGGGCATGAATCCTGCACTTCATAAGCCCTGGATTTAGCATTTTAAACCACACTGTTCTGATGTCAAAGAAAGTATGCAAGGTGCTTTCTGTCAGAAGATAGGGTATAGTATTTAGAACCTTTTTCTTGGCAATGAATGCACCTAAAGTCAACAGAAAACACAGCGCTGCTTTTTCCTAATTTGGCATCCGCTTTCTTAATGTGAAAGCATGCAATCCACACCCAGTGTCAGTGTTTGAACTTTGAAGGACAGATCATGATGCCAGCATATAAATGCATTTGTTATATCATAAAATTAATTCATGGGTGAATGAAATTCAGAGTTCTTTTCCTGGAGACATGCAGTAGTGAGCTCAGCACTTTCTATTTGAGGGAAAGCATCATGGAGTTCAACGCTCAATGTGGCCTAAAACCAGAGCTTCAAAGGGATCTGTTTGTGTCTAAAACAGCAGCATGCAAGGCGCTTTCTGTTAGAATATAGTTATCCCCAAAATTAGCAACAAATTCAGTGTTCTTCTCTTTCATGATAACATGAGGTCTAGCGCCCCACAGGACTGTTTTAGTGCCTCTTTTTCATCCACGAATTCACAAAAAGGGGGCACTACTTTTGTCTTAGCTTTAGAATGTGCCTACATTGGAAAAAGGGCACTACTCTTTTCTTGGAAAGTGTGTGTTGCTGATTTTGAAAGAAGGCACTGGTTTTTTCTTTGAAACTTATGCTGCTGTTTATGAAAGGGGGCACTGTTTTTTCCTTTATTTGGCCTGTAATTAAGATTAGTAAAGAGGGCACTTTTGTTATTTTTGGAAAATATTCTAGTGTGGGATCTTCAAGGTGTTGCAAGAAAGCATAAAAGGGAGTTCATTGACAGCAGTTAGATCCTTTTGGAATTGGTAAATCCAATTAGTACATCCTCCTGCACAAACTGTCAAAAGGAAGTAGTTTAGCCTCCCCTTACAACAATAAGTGTCTCCTTTATCTTTTTCTTCCGTGTCTTATGTTTAGAGGCATTTTAACAGATAGTCCAATGGATGTGTGCACTGACCAATCCTAAACAAAAACACTTAAAAATCTTCTAAAAGATCTTTTATTCCCAATACTACAACAAAAGGTTAAGTGCAAAATCTTTGGAGAAAGAGAGCTTAATTGAAGATCTATGACACTATAGGGACACCCCCCTTGAATCAGAAAAGCACTGATCCTAAAGTGAGAAGGACCTTGATACTGTCCCTAGACTGCCTTTCATTGGCAATTTTTCAAGGTGTAGATTTAGGAGACAACAGGATGGATACAGGCCTGCATCTGGTGGATGTACCACCCCAAGTGTGTAGGTACATGCACCCTGGCTACACAATCTTTAGTCTATCCAGGAATGTCAATGATAATCCCACAAACTGCCCAAGATATGGAACCCTCTGAGAAAAATTTTACCCATAATGCTCGGGAGGAGACCATCCTATCTTCTTGTAAATAGAAGTCCATCTTAATCTTGTTATTAGATCCAATTCATTTCTAGTGCCTCTACACTTCCAATTTAGCTCTCTAGAAATTACCCACCAAACCTGCCATATTTTGTTGAGCACCAACAAAACAAATAATTTGAATGAGATCACTGCTCCAGAGTCCAATCACATTACAGAGGCTAAAAGGTCTTTTGAGAACATCTACAAGGAATGCAGGTTCTAGTCTATGTCTACTCCAAGTCTATGTCTACTCCAAGGACCAAATCTAATGTGGTACATCTCCACCCGTAGCCCTTAAAATGTCGTTTGTTTCTAAAACTACCCCCTACAAGCAAATCTCTGTAACTTGAAGACCTCCTCTCTCCTAAGAGTGTACACATCCAAGGTCACTAATGAGAGCCCCCTTTACCTCCTTCATTTTTCCCCCATAAGAATCTTTGAAGAATTGTCTCCATCTTTCTATACACATCATTTGCAGAAAAGAAATAGGAGTAAAAGTCATGTCCAAGTGCTAAACTTTTGTCGAGTACAGTAGCTTGTCCACTAGTTGGGAGATCCCAATTAACCCACTTTTGGAGCTTACTTTCAAACCCATTGAGTACACATCTAGATTGCTCGCATTCAATACCCATCTACATTGCTTAGTTGGCCATATGTCCACTCCGTATGATAGATGCAACTAATCAACAACCTCTCCTAGTTGGATCAATTTCCAATTTTCCATGTCCCTGCATCCCAACCTAAATAACCCTCTTAACCAATAATAATCACGTCTCCTTTTTTTTTCTTCACCAACACACACCTTTGTTGCCTCAACAAAGATGGTAATGCATTGAAAGGTTAGGATCGAATCATCTCCAAAGTGAACATTGAGGAGGCTTTTGCCTCCTAGAATGGTAAATCCCTAATCCATCCCTATAAACATGTCGCTTCCAGTTTGTAGCCATGTGCATCAACAACAAATGACATAAAAGTATAGTGCCAGGCGCCATCCTTGACTCTTGGATCTTTAGATCTAAGGTTATTTAAGCAAGGTAAAATTTAAGTTAACATTGATCTAAGATAAGTCATTACTAACAAAAATATCATTCTGGTTTCTAGATCGAGAATTATGGACTTACTTTCAAATGTAGGTTCTTCCACAAATATAAACATCTAATGAAGTTTATCCAGCGGTATTAAAAATTTAAGTAGAAAACTCCCCAAAAGAGAGGATATGAACAAGTCAAGCAATTAGCAAAGGGAAAACAACATTGGCCAACAAAGGGGAGAACAAGTATGAGATATTGAATAGTGTAGGGGAGACAATGGAGACAAATGAAAATGTAGAAGAAAATTACAAGTTTCAAAGGGAGATCTGTTAAATAACAATTTTTCAGGATAAAATGGAGAAAGAGGAGCATACAAAAAATACCCAATCAAGAGAACATAAATCAGCTAATGAAGAGTTCATAAGTAATGGAGAAGAGAAAGAGAGGGGAGAGAACAATCAAAAGCCCACACATAGGGAAGTCGTAAAGAGGACCAAGAAACTTAGAAAATGGAAACATGAAACTACAGCGGAAGTTAATCATACAGAAGTAAGAGAGGAAGAAAGCAGGTAATAATCTGAAATAGAGAAAATGGAAAAGAATTATAAAGGAGATAAATATTTAGGCAAAGAATTTGGGAGTATGACAAAGAGCCACTCAAACCCAGATCTAGGAAAGGAAAAAGACAAAACCAGGTAGGGATACACTCCTCCACAGCTATGAAGAAAAAAGCCCTGGCACCTAGTCTTATGTGAGGAAGGAAAATAGAGAGAGGAAACCTGATAATAGAGGGGAATGATCTAATAGATTCAAGCCAACAAAGGGAAATCAAGGAACTCGTGAGGATGTTCAAAATTCAAACCCTCAAGAAATCATATAGAATGAAAATCATGTCTTGTAACGTTAGGGGACTGGACTCAACCCCAAGAAAAAGATTCATTGACATGAAGATAAAGGTAGATAGGAAAGACAAATGTACCATCCAGGTAATAACATTATTAATGGAGAAGATCATAGAAGTAGAGAAAGAGGCATCTAATAAATTGAAGTGTTTAGAATGGAGTGTCGAAGGGCAATTGGGAGGACTATGCATATTATGGAGTCTAAAATAAGTGTTGATGGAGTGATTAGCAGGGGACGACAAAATGGATAGCAGCTTAGTTCCATAGCAAGAGTCTTAATTTGTCCATGTTACTAAGAAACACATCTGCTCCTACCGACAACAGAGTGAAAAAAGTTGCAGCAACATTCAATAGAGGCCCTTGGAGAGGACAATAAATGTGTACACTACATAGTAGGATAAAAGAGTAACTCAATTATTCGTGGAAGAAAATGAGGGAGGAGAGAGACAGCATTTAACAAGTCTAGAACCTTGCCAGTGGCCTTTATTCAAAGAATGAGCATGATAGATGTCCAACATAAAGGAAGGATGGCTCAGGTGGAACAATAGGGGTTTGGTGTTGCATCCAAGACGGAAAGTATTGACAAGTAACTATTAGTTGACCCCTAGTTCAAGTATAATATTAGATTGGTCCTTTGTACAAAAGGAGGTAAATCTGATCACTACCCTATCAAACTTGATATCTCTGATAACTTGTCTCCAAAGAATGCATATGAATGAGAAAATGTTGTTTAACTCCAAAGATTTGGAGAAGAATGTTGACCAATGGTGG
>ML818897.1:0-10015 GCA_009831015.1 Picea engelmannii
TACTAGAGACACCAATACTCTGTTTAGGTTAAATTGGGACTCTTTTAATTTTAAATTTATAAGAATAAAAACAAAAACATATATATAAATACAAAAAATAAAATAAAAATAATAACATAAAACTAAAAACAATGAGATAAACATAACCATCCTTAGTTTTAAATGCATAGAAACCACAGAATAAAAGTGAACAAAATAAATGTCCACATCGCCAAGATCTGCAATATTTTTTGTCTCAACCAGTTCATCTCTGGTTCGATTCACATCAGCACTATCATTAATATAACTTATCCAGACAACAGTGGGCATCCCATTCTCATAAATTCAACAACATGAGTAAAATCTAATTTAAAACAATCACCGTTTGAGTGTACTAAGCAAATGTTCAAATAACAGTGGGTTTTAACAGTTTATGATATTCCTGAGCAATAATGTATTTTCCAAATATTCTGTGAGCTGGAGCTAATCAACAAGGATGCGAACAAAGTTTTTATGTGTATACTTTATCTTGGAATCAGATTTTCCATGGAATCAGATTTGCATTGATAGTTAGTAAGATGAGCTACTGTTTAGATCTCGAACATTAATATGCATTCACCAACAGGTCTTTAAGCTTGGTTACAGGCAATCACATTGAATAATAACGCATTTTTGTTTGCCGGAGAAAGGAAAGCATGGGGGGAAGGTGACCATTTCGCTCCTTCGCCCTCAACTTGTAGCCTGGAACTAACCCATCCCATTCATTCACTCGGTGGACCACCAAAAAGGTATCCAAGAGAAGAACCACGACGAGGAGTAGCATGGACTTTGGTTGATGTTTCTTGGGACTCCCCTTCTCCTCCTCCTCCTCGAAAAATCCCTGAGAAAAGACGGGCTTCCGATTCAAAAATCCTCCTCTTGTCACACGAAAATGTATATAATTTCCTCTTCAAAAACTACTTTTCTCTGTCAAATGGTAGACGCCCATACAGTAAAACCTAGACTAAAAAATTACCTTAAGATGGATGCTCGTTAGTTATCAAATGATGGAAACGATTTTTGGTCATTTGATAATAGGCAGTCGTCTCTCCTAGTCGACTGAGTGGTTGATTAAGCATTCGACTGGTAGGTTGGTGCCACTGCCCATACAGTACATGAGATGGAGAAATCAACCAGCTTGAATGGCCATCATGAATAGTCTCGAGGAGGAAACTTGAGTATGTGTGTTACAATAGCAACATTGATTCACTGATAATTGTGGAGGAGTCTGGGCACCATTCTCAAAATTGTGAGCTTCAAAATTTCACAAATAATAGCCAGAAAATTAACAGACTTGCCAGAATTGTTAGAATGTAGAGACCTATTTCCAGGAGAGTCTGACATATCTCGTTGGGATTTTGATATCTCAAATTGCATATATTAAGTATTCCATTGTGCAGAATTGGTATGACAGAGATGAGGAAGGAAAAGGTGGGATTTATAATTTTGTTACAAAGAGAGGCTTGTGTGATGGAGACAAATCAAGGATTTCGTGGATCCAAGTAGAGACTATTTCAACAATCACCTAGAAATACCCAAGCATGGTTTTGAAAGGCATGATTCTCTCCGAAACCCCAGGCATTAGTCGTGAATATACAGAATAAACCATCAGCTAGGCACACGTACACAACAAATCTCTTAGATGCCGGTTTCATTGTTATTTCCATGCCCTTCATTTATTTCGTAGGTGTTTTTTTTACTGGCTACAACTTATGCCTTTTGATCTATAGGTGAAATAACTATATTTGGATGTAATAAAACGTTTGCTATGCTTGGAAGCAATCTTCGGGTCAACAAGTGACCTCCAAGATCTAGCACTGAAATTATTAATTCTGTCAAGGAGATAGACAAACATTCTGTGCGATGAAGTTGTGGTAGCTGGATAAATGCCATGGATGTGGATTGGAACATTGATACACTCTACTCAATTTTGAACAGATCTGAAACACCATTTATGATATTGTTGTGTAAAGACTGACGGATCCAATTATGCTAACGAGCTTCAGAGTGTGTTTTACCTTCTCTATTAACGCTACAAGTCCATACCCCTTATGTGATTTGTCTTATTTGTCAAGCATTATAATGTTCTGGGCGTGATTTGTGTCTTCATGAGAGTGCTATAGGCCATATACTATTCCTGGACGCGATTTTTTTTTTCTCCTTACGAATGCTACAGGTAGAATGCGGCCTGTCAAACTTCCTCCTACGGATGCTTCATGTAAAGCCCTTCCTTAGGGATTCAAGTTAAATGGTAAATTTGTAATCTAAATTGATTTTCCTTTCTTGAACAAGACATCAAATTTCTATTTATGTTTGCATTACAACAAATCTAACCAAATTATGTTGAAGTTCTAGCAAAATTAACCAGCTAAATATTAAATTCTCATTTTATACAGTCCAAAATAGTCACAAAACAGATTACTAAGCATATTACACAATTTCAATACATAGGTACATATCATAACTTTCATTCAGACAAAATTAGGACCATATCTTTCATTCAGACAAAATTAATACTGGTAAAATACCTCTTGAAGAAGAAGTTTGTCCTTTTCTTTCCTATTGTTTCTAACTTCCTAAAGACTTCTTGAAACTGCATGAAAACTGAATCTTTTCCTCTCAGTCAGTTAGGAACAGAGCCTCTCCGGCTCCCTAGCTCCAGGAACCCTTGCGGTTTCCTGGCCCCCGAGCCCAAAATCCCCAGCAACGCTGGTGCCCCCTGTGACAGACCTCCAACAAGCTCCTCTCCAAAAAAAACCACAACAAGCTCCTCCACAAAAACCACCCCCGATCCTCCAAAAATAAAATCCCTTAATACAATCCTCCCCCCTTGCCTTATCCTCCTCTCCCATCATTCACTGCCTTCTTCCTTCATTTAATTCTCAACTACCCTCCTCAATTAGGTGTCAACCAACTTATCCCCTTTTCAATAATGAGTTGATCTTCCGATACAAAATAATAATGAATAATTTATTAAACTGGATTTTATTAAACAAATATTTAATCATTAAATTAATTAATTAATTAATTAAACCAATATACATTCAACAAATATTTAACGAGGACAATTAATTAATTAAATTAATATACATTAAACAATTATTTAAATCATGACAATTGATTAATTACTTAGGGTTGTTACATACACCCACCCTTAAGGAAACTTCATCCCGAAGTTAAAGTTTTTTATGATACAAGGGAAAAGACACATGGTTCACACATTCATATCCAATAACCAACATTATCAGTAAGTAAGCCACTAAAATTCATACATACTAGTGTACATGTGCAAGAAATACATGTGTAGCTAGTACATACAAGTCTCGCGCATGTACTAATGACAATAATTATCACACCTATAGTAATTCTTGTATGCGTCCAATCCAATCAACAAGACCATTCATTTTATAAAACATAATAAACCAATTAAATGTTTGTGAAATCCCTTAATTACAATAATCTAGCTCAACAACGTTTATTTAGACAATTGTAGTTTAGTTAAGTAATTATGAATATACATGTATACATATATTTTATTTTCAGAAGGGAAAACAATAAATTCCATCATAAGGCAAATCTCCATACACTCTCAACTATTTCTATTAATTCTTCCTCCCTCACTTACTTCCATCTTCCATTCCTATCCTTCCTATGTTGGACTATCTTGGAGTGTCAACTATATTGACCTAACTCCAAATAGAACCCGTAAGTGGAAGTGTCACTATCTTGACCAAGCTTCCCCAACAAGCAACTGACAGTCATCATCACATGTCTAGTGGAGCATGAGCTAACACCATCCTCCCATGACTCTAGGTTTTGGAGGATACACTGTGGGAAATGCCTCCACCCCTCCTAATAGGACTAGGGTCCACACCTTACAATGGAATATACAATGGCACCGTGTTGCTAGGGATTTTCTCATCGTTTATTCAGTTTTTAGGCAGTCTCATCACCTGAAATCCTGCACTGGTCCACATATCATAGCTATGCATTCAAACCAATATAATTTCACATACAAATATTCATACCATATTGTTTCTCGGTCGATGGTCATGACATCCACTTTCATTACCATTATCCCTTGGCTATTTCATAGCCCAATGGTTTGCAGATTAGTCTATAACATAAAACTCATACATATCTATGCATTATCATCATGTAATTGCATACAACCATAACCTCAATTCGGTATCCACGTACCAATAGCTTAATATCAAGTTTTCAAGTTAGAAATAGATCTCATAATATCCCCATAATTCAATTGACGTTACTCGTTCATAAAATTTTCATTTACATAATAGATCGCATAATATCCATCATCATTCAAATAACATTAAAACATTCATAGAATTTACATTCACATAGTAGATCGCATCATATCCATCATCATTCAAATAACATTTAAACATTTATAGAATTTACATTCACATAGTAGATCGCATCATTAATAGTTTCACGGTGAATAGAAAATAAAGGTGATTAGGCCTCAGGTAATCTTAGCTATCTAAGTCAAAAGGTGGTGTTACATACACCCAACCTTCAAGAAACATATTCTCGAGGTGGTCAAAAAGTGAGGGATAATCTCGTCATAATGTCCCGACATCTTCTCAAGTAGCAGATCTTGGGCTATGTTGGTCCCACTTGACCTTTTTATATTGAAATAAGTTGAGGCTATTAATATATTAATTGTTGCTACCCCATTTAGCGGACCTCTACTATGTCCAAACTCACATCAAATTAAGAGTAAGTTTGCTACCAGGGTCCATTCCACATTCTACAATTACTTGTCTTAAGGACTTATTTTCTCACAATTTCTCTTCATATCTTTTATACCTACATGCTATTTACCTACTTTGTCCTCTATCCATTTTAGTTGCATCAATTGCACTTTTCAAGCTACTTTCTCTCATTAATGACCCATCATGTATTTATATATGTTGTTTATCTATTATATTTTATTGTATGCACTTTGCATCTTTCTTGACACATCATACCTTCTTACTTTATTCTTCTTCTTCTTCTTTACACAACACTTACATACCTTTTCATTTATACCTTTATCACCTTTTAATTATTCTACATTACACCTTCTATTGCTCAAGCAATGTACTTATTTACTTACTCATATGCTATTCTTTATTTCAAAACCCTGATTGTATATTTGTCCTAATATTCCATTTTCTATAATAATTATTTATTATCTATCGCATGTTTTATTCTCTTTTCGACCTATACATCTCTTAGCTCCATATTACCATCATTATCATTACCCCCTTTTTATTTGCAACTTATATATCTGCATTAATATTTATTCACTTCAATTCTTAATTGTTGTTATACATTCATTTCCTTCGCTTTTAGTATATCATTGTTATCCTATACTTCCATATACTCATTATCACATCTCTTCATTATCATATATTTATATACTTCTGCATTATCCTAGATATACTAGCCATTGTCTTATCTTATGTGTACTTAATTGTACACTCTCTCTTTGTCTAACTAACACATTATCCTACTCGCACGGGTGTAGATGGATTGGCAAGTGCCGTGTAAATGGAAGGAAATTTATAAAATGAAGTCTCATGTTCGATTCTCACCCAGATTTACTCGTGCACCATTCTTAGGTTGGGTGGTTGCACCTGGGGTTATAGTGGTAGTTGACGGGGATTGACCCCGTGTCACGCGAGTACGAGAACCACCAGTTGTCGATTCCCCTAGTACAACCAAAAAAAAAAAAAACTAACACATTCTCCTTATCTATTATGGTAACATAGACATTGTATACATTTAAGATGTTTATGTAAATTATTTATTATTTCCTAAGTTCACTTCATAATGCCTATAGATAACTTATATTACACAATCCAAATGGTAACTTATAACATATATTACACAATCCAAATATATATTCACAATTTGTATATATTTTTTTGCTACCATACTATTATTATCCATATGTCATTCTTACCTTTATTTAATCTATTGTATTTTTACATATACTACTAATTTTATTATGTTTCATAGTATATGTCTTTATACCAATCATGTTATAATTATCAAATTTGTTCCATATATTCTTATTTTTTTACTTTTATTACCATTGTTCTATATCTCGTGTGGTGATAAGACATTATGCTTTACAATAATAAATTATTATAATATATTTCTTCTTATCAAAATTTTTACATCAAACTCTTCTTCTATAATGTTTATACAACCTTATGTATTATGCACATATTGATCTAGATGGATATCGGTGGCCACCCACCTTTTTCAACTAGCTCAAAACAATTTTCTGACAATTTACTATTTTTAGCAGTTTTAACTTCCGGGGCCATTTTGAGGGCCTAAATGAAGGTTTTTCGGTATCGATCTCCTCAATGATAGCCAAAGGAATTATTGAGCCCCCAAAATGAATCTCCTCGATGATACCTTTCCAACGGGCTATCACATGCCTAAAACGAAGATCGTATGCAAAAGTTACGACCCCAGGAAGTTGATGTACTTACTTACCCAAACGGGGCCGACATGACTTTTGGCGCTTCATCTCCCAGGGTCAGGTTTTTGGATGCCTAGTGTTTTTGTCATTCTTTCTTATTGTAGAAAGGCCTTTAGAGCCTCATTGTAACCTTCTTCTTGCGAATGCGCATTGCCGTCACATCTCTTCTCAGAGATAAGTCGCCACCATTCCAGCAAGCTTGTTTCCGCTGCATTTTACAGTTTCAACTTATTTCGTTATTGAATAGAAAACTAGTTTTACTATATCTCTGTTATTTTGTGTTAAACACCTGTTAATAATCTGTGTTCATTTCGTTCTGCTCATAAAATCTGGATCACATATTGCCTACACTCCATAATTATATGTCTTGCTAAAGATAACATCTATATAATTTTCTATATGTACCTTTATGATAACTAGGATACTTACTTCAACACTAAATATAATGTTAACAGATACCTAATCTTCGTGTGCTACTCTTACCAATGTAGTAACCACTTATCTTGTTCTCTCCCTTAATACCCATAGTATTAATTCATTACTTTATCTTGCTCTAATAATTGATTCATTGAACTTCATTGTAATATTATACATTCATATTCATCTTTACACTAATCATATGTAGTACTTGTGTTCTCATATTTACCTACTATTTTCCTTCATTTCTTTTATTACTTTAATCATTTATTTGTTATTCATATTACCACCTCATTATATCTCATATAGCTTACCATTATAATTTTTAATTTATAACACTCCTTGTTATAACTATATACTTACCTTTCAGTGTTTCTACATCCTTATTGCTTTTTGTTTATCATTTGTACTTGTGAACCCTCTCGTATGCTCACCATAATGATCATTATTCTGCACTAAGGTGCAATGTAACTAACCATCTTTTGTTATTCTATATATACATATTTATAATGTCTAACATCATTACTTCATTGACCAACTCTTTTATAATACCAATTATCACCACAACCTTTCACCTTACACATATATTTCCTATATACTTCATTTATACTTCACTAATTTTATGTATCCTACTACATCTTTATTTGTCACGCAAATTCAATATTATTTATGCATTGCACAATTTACACACAATCTACTTATTACCTATTATTATTCTCACTACCCCTAATACATCACTCATTCATCTTTTCTCTACTAATGCATTAATGAATCTATTCTTCATGTTACATATATAATATATATATTTATCTTCCTCAAATAAACACTTACATAATTATTCATAACGTCGTTTATGGTATTGGCTCTATACACTTCCATCTGTATTTATCTTCTTTAACAAGTTATTCAACTACCTTTTAATTATTAAGCTATCTTTAATATGGTTATCGTTATCATTATCAATATAGCATCTAGTTATATTTAATATTCATTATTAATATAATTATAACTTTCTTAACATTATGATTTCTAACAACACTCTTTTTTTTTTTAATACAATTTAAACATAAAAAATAAAAAGAAAACTAAATTATAACATAACAATTGTGAATCACTTTAAGCCTTGTCTTTTATACACCATATTTAAACATAAGTAATTATTAAAGTATACAACACTTTTATGAACTTAACTTAAATCAAATCAACTCTTACTTTTACTATGATTCACTTTAAACTTTATTTACTTTTTATCTAAGATAATAATAATAATAATCTATTTTTAAGGTTATGATCAAGCCAACACACCAAATTAATGTATGAGACCCCTTTGTTTGTGGGACACTAGTAAAGTCTACGAAGGTATACATACCCTACCCCCCTCTAGATTTGAACATGTGACCTCTTAAGAGGAAACACATGTTCCTAACCATTAGACTCACTCAGGCTGTATTATTGTAATTATAAGGACTTCATCAATATTATTGAATATAAATTATTATTATACTTTATAACTTTCTTAAAACTCTTAACAACAATTTATTTTATTTCAACATTTTTTTATTTTTATTTTATAATTTAAATTATATTTGTATTTAGTCATTTCACTCTACAATAATATTTATAGAAAACATCAATCAATTTTTAAATTATACAACTCCATTTTGAGTGTCCATTTTTCTAGTTTAATCTTATCTTACATTTGGTTTCATTTATTCCAACCATATTTAAGCATAAGAAAGAGAAAACACCACGTAATTATCTAAGTACCTATTAAAAGTGTAAATAGATCTTATTTCCATTGTGATTCACTCTATATTTTACATCAGCTTTATACATATATAAATTTATAGAACATTAAAATATATGAGAAAGTGTTACATTAAAATATGTCTTCATTTGCATGTCACTTGCTATAGTTATTAGAATATAATATTTTTATTCTATAAATATGACCAAAATAAAACATTATTTAGCTATGCTTTAAAGTCTAAACATAATCTTAAGTATAATAATATAAGACTTATTAACATTATGTATTAACATTATGTCAAGACAAATTATATATAGATATATATAATTTTAATTTTCTTATTTATTTATTATATGTATATTTTATATTAAATTAATCCTATTTTTATTTATGTAAAAACAAATATATACACCATTATTTATAAATTCTATTTATATATAAAAATAATTTTTCATTTTCACTTTTATATATATAACTTTTTAAAAAAAATAAAAACACAATCATTATTATTTCATTAACAATATTATTTATAAATAAAACAATTATTTATATTATTTGTAAATAAAACCATTATAAAAACTATTTAATAAATAAATAAATAAAACATAAAAAAATAATTAATTAATTAATTAATTAATATTATAATAAATAGATAAATAAAATTAATCAAATATGTATAGGTAAGCAACGTGGGGGCCCACATGCCTCTCCCATGGCCATCCAAATAATAAACTTATAAAACTAGGTCAGACTCTTCCCAATTCATTTTTTTTTGGTCAAAATTTGTTTTCTTTATCACTCAAGGGTTTCGCTCAGGTTTAGTTCATTCCTGGTATGAGGGCGGCACTGTCGTGGCTTCATGGCCATCTTCTTGAAAGGTGCAGCCAGGTGAAGCCGATCCTTCCATTGCTCGGCTCCTATGATTCTATGGTCTTTCCATTGCTCCTCTCCTCTGATTCTATGGTCCTGTAGATGGAGGACTGTAGTTCGAGTGACAGGGACGGTGGTTCGCACGGACAGTGGTTCGGTGGTGGAGAGCCGAAGAAGAGTTGTGGACTTGCATGCTCGACTGGTTGAGGGTGACGGTGCTAACTCCATGGCCTCCTTGGGTGTGTATGTGGTTGGGTTTCTTCTATTTTGCAGAGGGATGTATTATTTTCTAGGTCTTTGCATGAATACTAAAGGAGGGAGAATACTAAGGGAAACGGTAGAGCTTTGCATGCACAACCATAACTTCAATGGCCCGTAACCAGGAGTTTTATTTTTATTTATTTATTTTTATATTTATTATATATATATATATATATATATATATATTTTTTTTT
>ML818897.1:18744-31296 GCA_009831015.1 Picea engelmannii
GATGAAGTGTAGTGGGGTGCCTTTTACCCACATCTGTGAATGGAAGAGGCGCTCTCCTTCTTCTGGCTCATCTGGTTCACCATGTTGGAGCTTGGTGGTAGCAACAGTGGCACTGGGTTCTGTGTCAATGATACATCTTCCCCTTTCTAGTTCTGACTCAAAGTTAGAACCTGCATCTGATTCATAGGCTTTCACATCGGCCACCAATGTTTTCTTTGAGCGGCAGTCAGCAGTGTTATGCCAAGGGCTCTTATGGAAGTCGCACCACTTCTTGGTATATTTCTTTGTCTTTCTGGTGTCCTTCTTTTCTTACGGCTTGGAATGGTTGTCCTGATACTGTCCATCTTTGATCTATCCTTTGTTCTATGGGTTGGGGCCGCCCTTTCCTGGATTTTTTTGTGAGTGGTTCCCCGGCCCAAATTGTCACGTCTTTTGTTTGAGCTTCTGCTAAATTTTGACGACATATCGATAGGCCGCGCCCAAGGATGAGATGTCCAAAAATTTTATTTTGGTCTGGATGTATCTATGCAAAGCACCACGATACTTGAGCACTATATGTCTGTCCGAATATTTGATACCCAACTTGGTGTGCAAGGTATGGAAGATATTTGTGAAATCTGGCACTGCTTGGTCTCTTTCTTGCCGCAGTGTGGTCCATTTGGTATACAAGTCGTCATAACTTTCGACGGGGTAGTATTGTTCCTTAATAGAATTCCTGAAGGATTCCCAAGTGGTTGTGACTGTAAATAATGAGGGTTCCTCTGTTTCCTTTTGCTCACAGAAAGTTGTCCACCAATCTTTGACATGGGGAACGACTTTGAGGAGCGTAAAAGTAATCTTTTCTCTATTCGAAAAGTTATGGATAGAGAAATACCCTTGTAGTAGATTCAATCGCTTGTCTACAACATCTATGTCTATATAACCTTCAAATATAGGAATATCGAAGTTTATTTGTACCTTGAAGGGGGCGGTGCCTCCACTCGAAGAAGATGCGTCACCCATTGGTAGTTGCTGAAGGATTTGTGCAAAATTATCCATCATCTCATTCCTCTGTTGCATGAGGGCTTCCTCAATCAATAGTTTGAAAGGATCTCCTGTCCCGTCATCTTTCTTTTCTCCTTCCATGAGAGTTTGCTTGGGTGTGCGAGAGCTTTTGTCCTCAAGAGAAACAAGTCGGAGACCCAAATATTTGTACTCCGACCTTGTTGGGGACATGCATTAAGACGACAACGAGAAGACCGCTCTGATACCACTGATCTAGATTTTATGAGTAGAATGAAATGACTACAGATTATTTCCATATGCTTAACACAAAATAATAGAGATATAGTAAAACTGGTTTTCTATTCAATAAGGAAATAAGTTGAAACTGTAAAATGCAGCATAAAACAAGCTTGCTGGAATGGTGGTGGCTTATCTCTGAGAAGAGATGTGACGGCTACGCTCATTCCCAAGAAGATGATTACAATGAGGCTCTTAAGGCCTTTTTACAATAAACAGGAGTTTCAAAAACCCTAAACATCCAAAAACCTAACCCTAGGAGATGAAGCGCCAAAAGTCATGTGGGCCCTATTTGGGTAAGTCAGTACATCAACTTCCCAGGGTCGTAACTTTTCCATACGATCTTCGTTTTAGGCGTATGATATCCCATTGAAAAGATCTATCTGAGGAATACAACATTTGGACAAAATTTCATGATGAAATTTTGCAACTACAACATACCCCAAAAAACGTCGTTTAGGGCCTCAAAACGGCTCCAGAAGTTCAGGACCCAAAAAACTGCTAAAAATAGTAAATTATCAAAATTGCTAGAAAGTTGTTTTGAGCCAGCTGGAAAAGGTGGGTGGCCATCGATATCCACCTAGATCACAAGGAGAAGAACATGGAGATTTAGCTGTCATATCTTATCCAAGATATATGAGAGATATGTGTGAGGATTTGAAGGGATTATATTTTGTAATAATGGGAAATGGGTTGAGAGAAAAGTGAATTTGTAATTATGAGATGTTTATCTTCTTTTCAAATCTCTCATGTATAAAACAAAGTGCCCTCTCTTCATTAGGGGAGGAGAATTATTATGATGTAAGATTTGTTCTTAAGAGAGAATTATTATGATGTAGTTTGAGAGAATTATTATGATGTAGATTAGATTCATGAAAAGACTCTTTTTGTAAACCTACTTGTTGGAGATTAATGCAACATTGAATTTAGTGATTTTGTCTCTCTTAGAAGTTAACATATGGTGATCTAAAATATTTCATGTTGGCATCGGCAAGGGCCACCGATCCATCTTGGAAAATTTGGATCTCCATATTTCACCATACATGAGCTTTAATAGAGAATTCCACTTGTTAGTTTATTTGATCCAAGAGATAGAATCAAAGTTAATCTTTTCTTTTCATGAGCCATCAATGAACATGTCCATCACCTGAGCAAGAGCTTTTGTTTTTTTATGAGTTTTGATTTCCATCTTTTGAATTGTGTGAAGATTGTTATTTTTAAAGGTGTCTTGGTTTCTAAATGGTTTTCTTATCTAAGCTATACTAAAAAGACATAGGAAAATATCTATTATCGACACATATAGTGCATCAAATCTACTGATTATGAATCCTGATTGATAATTTATGTTTGGTAATATATTATGCATATAATTGCACCAACAATGCCACACCCCCAACCATACACCATTAGATGGTTGAGATGGGGATGAGACATTTGTGTCAGACAACAATGTCACATGTCCTATGGCATAAATCCCTTCAAGGATGAGGTATTTTGTGTGTTATCACTAACTAAATTGGCTAAGATGAGGAGGAAACTCACAAAGGTAACAACATAACCACTTTAGAGATGAAACTATCTTTTTAGTTCTGAGAGGGGTCTCTCTTGTCACTTTGTCTCTAAAGATGAATTTTCTTTGAATATAAGTGGTTGGGTTTTTGAATAGGTAAAGGGATTTTAAAGGTTTGATGGCAAGAAGGAAAGGAACCTATTCTGGAAATGGAGTCAAATCTTTGAAATAAAATGAAAATAGTGTTTGGTAAATAGAACTCTCAAGGAAGCAAAGGCTAGGTAGGAAATGATCTTTCGGTTTTTTAAATTGATATTATATAATGTAAGAAAGAGGAAAAAATATAACAATATTCATAGCACCGTTAAGATGAATTCTGATGAGTTAAGAAATAATAGACAATATTTGAATCACTAGAATCTAACACACCTTTTAAGATGAATTTCAGACCATTTGATATTCAATTCAAACATATGAGCATAAGAAGATGAAAGATAGAGAAACAAGAACATGCATGAAGGAAAACATACTTAGATTATTACCACTAGAATCTTTGGTATGAAAAAGATCTGGACATCTGCACTATCTTTTCATTCAAATTCAGAAAACTGTATACAATGTTCAATGAAAAGTTTTCCTTTTTATTTCTACCAACCTTGAATACACCATAACTTACAATATTTATACAACAATTGATTTCATTCCATTTGAACTGATTACACTAGAATATAAAATTTTAGTTTACAAAATCTAGGATTTGTGAATATTCCTGCAGTTTGGTCCTTTATCTTCATCCTTTGACTTTGACTGTGTCTTCATTTGATTTGCCTCCTTTTTTTCGACAACTAGAAATCATTTACTTGGTCCTGGGAAACAATATATTTGGTCTTGCTCAATATGACTATTTCCTTCCATTTAAATTCGAAAGGAATCTCATAATATGTCATTTCTTTCATTGGAATTTCCAAGTCAATACAAGTGGCATAAGAAATGACAGGTAGACAAAGTTTGATTATCTTAAACTAATTTAAAATTTCAAAATCTGTACTCAGTTTATCAGCTAAACTAGCCCCTTTCAAACCCTCCTCCAGGGTTTCAAATTTGGATTGGTCCATTCTTAACTGAGTCAAGAGTGCATTATATTCTTCTTGATCATGAAACTTACCTTTACCATCCCAGAATTATGGAAGGCCATTTATGAACAATTCTTCAAATAAATTCTTAAAGTCTTGCACACTTTGTTCCATATGTGTTTCTTTATTCAAGACTAATTTCAAAAGATTATGTCTTGCAATAATCCTTCTGTCCCAGATGATCAATGTAGTCCTGTATTTTACTCCAATGGTATGAATATCTATAGGAGGATCTGAGTTGAGAATATTAATGGCATTTTTGCCCATTCAGATGGATTTTTGTATAAAGTCCCATTAACAACAGTGCATCTATGTTTGGTTGTGATTTCTATATTATCCTTATCACTTACAAAATTTAAATATGATCTAAATTTAGCAGCCTCAACAAATATAGAATATCATATGATGTGTTTAGCTCCTTGCAACATACTTTTACCTCTTAATCTTGAGTTCAATTTATTAATCCTCTCATGCAAGGCTACATTTTCCTTTTGAACTTAGGATATCTTTTCATATTTTGTGCGCACTTCCTACTCCAATTTCTCCATGTTTTCCTTTAATCCTTTGATCTCTCCTTCTTTCATAATGACTTGTGACATATCATGAACAATGTCTTCAGTGGTTGATCCAATTCTTGCACCAGGGGCTGAAACCATGGCTCTAGTCACCAACTCTACTTTTTCTTGAGACCATTCCATATTTTCCTTTTCCAGTTGCAAAATCTTAGCATTATAATCCATTGCTTCTTTCTGAGATGTTTATTTTTCCTTCTCTAAATCTACAAATTCTGCTGTCTGTGGGTGTTTTGTAGTAGACATCCTACTTTTTCTTCAAACTATGAATTATTTTATCTTTTTCATCCAATAAAAACTTCACACCTTGATATCCTTCAGACTCAAGCCTTTTAATTTGAGTCTACCAAGCTTTGTTGGCTGCTTTTTCTTCTCTTAGTTGTCCTTCTAATTTTGCAGCTAAGGATGTTAGCTTTGAATTTTTCAAATTTAAACTCAAATAATCAGAATACAACAAATCATTAACATGCTTATGGAATTGCACTTTGTGAGGGGCACTTATCTTGTCATATTTAATTTTAATCTCAGATAATTTATCCTCTTCTGCAACTGCAATATTAAAAGTTTTCTTTTCAATATCCCTCATAGTGAACAAGAAAGATTTCTGTTGGGAAAAAATTTCCACTTCAGGAAACAAATCCCTCATTTCACCCAAAGCCACATTTCTTTTTTCAGCATATTGTTTTGCTAGGGCTTCTCTGAACTGATAGGCTGTATCAGGTGCTTTATCAAAATAATATTTTTGACTATGAAAGGCTCTTGATTTGCCTTCACTTTCAAGCTGACTTCTTTCCTCAACTTCTACAATATTGGTACCACTTGCCACAATGTTCAAATTCACTTGATCTCTAGGTCCTTCATCTTCCAAATCTACAATCTTCTTTGCATGAAAAATTTTCATCTTCTTTTTAGCAGTTTGTTCAACATCAATATCCATAGTCTCTGAAATACTTCTTTTGTTGTACACATTGGATTTGGGAATTCTAATCACTAACTTTTGAGGAGCTTGTTGTGTTTATACTTGCTGCAAAGGTGCTTCCACATCAATACACACTTCCATATTAGCTAATTTGTCCAAGCCTTCAACATACTCATGTTCATAAGGTGCATTTTTATTCATCTGTCTTCTCTTGTATATGATCTGATGTGGATCATATTTTCTTTTTGCATTTCTGAAAAATCAAAATATTTGAGTGTTTCCTTAACTTGTGATAAACATGATCTTGACTTAACAAGAAAAGGACCAATAACAAAGGGAAATTTAATGCTAGAGGCTCTGTGCAATTTGATGAAGTTCTTTGTCTCAGAGATGATTCTCTGCATGGTTAACTCAAGAGAAAAAATGTCAGGAGTTAGGAAAACATGTATCAAGTAATGCGACTCATGAAAACCATATACCATAATCACTGTTGAATGCATAAAAAGTAACCAGTCTCCTACTCTATTTTCTGGATTTGGCTGCAGGTGAATTTTCATGTCCTCCAAATCTCTAGGTAAACTTGCATTAAAAATAAGAGAATAGATTCTTCACGTGAACTTGTTGATGAATATGTGCAAAGTGATTCTTTTACATTTAGTAGATACAAAAGATGTTTAAGGTATTTCTCCATGGTTACTTGATAAGAATTTTTTTAACAACTATGTATAATATTTGAAATGTCTCAAAGAGTTGAAATTCACTAGCTTCTTGTGAATGGTGTCAGCTAGGAATTCATCAAAATTAATTCAGACTGATTGACCATAATTGGACTTGAAAAAATTCAAAAGAAAACCAAGCATGACTTCAACAACATATTTATTACTATATAGAAATAGGACCTGACTCAACAGGGAACAGACCCACTGAACTTCAATGACAATCATGTTGGTACTCATTAGTAAAGAAAAACTCTCTGACATTTGTTCACGTTTAATGATTTGTTGTAGAAATTGACTTTTGAGATTTGGACGAAATTCTATGTAAACCCTAATCATCTTTTCTTTGTTGAATGACTCATAATGAATGGAAGAATCTTCTGGTATATTGACTATCTCTCGAACTGATAAAATATCTATTCTACACAGGACTTGAGACCCCTGTTTATTGATAATTATTCTTTTTGCATGGGAATATTGCTAAGCGCACCAAGATACAAATTTAAGAAATGGGAAATAAATCTCGACAACATATGGGACAATGGAGGCTTGGACTGCTTCTAAAAATGGAATATTATTTCCCTTTATATCATCCAAGTTGCTTTGAGACATAGAAATGGGGGAAATAGTGATATCATGATAAAATACATTTGCATCTCTATCAATTAGGGTTTCCTCATTACCTTCAGGGTCTTGCTCTGCTACTGACAATACTATGGAACCATGGAGATAAGATAAATACCTGGAAGTGAACTGTAATGGCGCAAAGTTGGGA
The DNA here is from genome assembly GCA_009831015.1 of Picea engelmannii. Classification (NCBI taxonomy): domain Eukaryota; kingdom Viridiplantae; phylum Streptophyta; class Pinopsida; order Pinales; family Pinaceae; genus Picea; species Picea engelmannii. The sequence goes on from ML818897.1 coordinate 25,651, forward strand.
TGCAACATAAAATGGTGGTCACGACAGTGTTCCAATGGTTCCCATGTTTGAAAAATAATAAATAATAAAAATGTTACATCGATACTTTACACTTTTCAATTTGTGAAGATGTGGATTGGCGTTTTTGGAACAACCCACTTATCATTCTGCAATCAACCTGACACTGACACATAGCCCTCAATGGAAACCATGGTTTGGATTGCGGGACCACCCTTCATAATTATCCCCCACACAACTTCAAATTCCATAATGCTTCCTCGCCGTCGATTTTGATGGATCATGATCAAAGTTATTTCGGGTTCAATCTAATTAATTTCTTCGTTAAATTTAACTGCTTTGTGCTATTTTTAACCTTCCTATCAATTTTTCATGCCTCCAAACCGTTTAGTGCCTTTACTAATTTTAGAGCCCCGACCCTATGAAACAATATTTTTTTTATGGTGACTAACATGGGATCCAACTGGGGATGGCATCCTCCCTGTGAGGCGCCAAAGAACCGTAGATACAATATCCTTATTCATTGGGCTATTGTTGAAACTTTCTGAATTTTTTATGAAAAATAGAAACCTACATACCTTATCTATTTCAATTCACACGAGTTACCTGCAACAAAACCTTAGGGCCTTCTCTTCGGGCTTCAAATTTTATTGAGATGAAAAAATTTAACTTCTCTATCTTGAAAAATAACAATGGTTATTTACAATGAAATGGAAAGAATAAAATACTTTTAAGAAAGGTAGTGTTTGAAAAACCTGCCATTTACAGGTCCTCCACCAATAAGATTTCCATTGAGTTCTTGCAGCAGATAAGAATTTCTCCCATGAAAAGAAACAATTCTGAGTGGTCCTAAACAAAGGTGATCAAAATTTCCATGCTTCCCTTTATCTTCACTTCTTGCATCCCATTTCATCACCATATCGTCTTCCTTAAAATCATCAACCTTTGTATGTCTATCAAAGACCATTTTCATTTTTTCCCGATGCAGTTGCGAGTTGTTGAAAACTTGTTCTCTCATTTTCTGCACATGAATCAATTGATTTATCCTTCTTTGAGCATCATTTGGTTCAACTTCCTATTCTTGCAGCAACTTCATCCCTGGTAACCCTAATGAAGTAGGGAAAACTACATATGTGCCATATATAATTTGAAAAAGGTGATGTAGAAATAGACCTCTTGGTGGTGATCCTATAAGCCCATAATGCATAAATAAGCTTCTTGTTTTCCTATAGAATTTTTTTAATAATTCTTGTCAAGCTCTTGTTGGATGACTCAACTAATCTATTACCCTGAGGGTAGTAAGTTGTGGAATGACCCAGGGTTATGTTGTAATCACTACAAAACTTTTCCATTCTCTTGGAATTGAATGTTGTTGCATTATCATTTATGATTTTGACCGGACAACCAAACCTAGACAAAAAATTTCTTTCAAGAAATTGAATAATAACAACATTAGCGGCTTGCCTTGTTGGAACTGCTTCAATCCACTTGGTGACGTAATTTGTAGCTGTCAATATCCACTTATGTTGAGATGAATATGGTGTATGGATCTCTCCTATAAAATCAAGGCCCCACTGCATAAATACTGCTTCAACATAAATAAGTTTTAATGGCAAGGGATGCAATTTCCTTTTGCCATAAAAAATCTGACACTCATGACAACTGGACACCTCCTTGTACACATCAGAAAAAATGTTGGATTAATAAAATCCTGCTCTCAATATCTTATGCACAATGTTTTTCTAGTAATGGTGCCATCCACAATCACCTTTATGAAGTTATTTTATAGTCTGTTTAACTTCTCCTTCCAATAAACAACTTAGTAAAATTCCACGCAGATCTTTGCAATACAAAGAATAATCTAGAATACAAAATTTTGCTTCTTTTAACTTCAGAAATATAGCCTTTTTCTTGTTCAATTCAGGAGGAGCTTGTAAATTCCTTAACACATAGATAATATCAATATACCATGGAGATTCAAGGAATTTCTGGGATACTTGTGGGACTGTCTCTTTCTTTGAATTTTCTGACAGGTCAACAATAAAATTTATCCCCAAGACATCATAATTTGAATGTGTCATCAGTTTAGCAGGCCCCTAAACTTTGATCGGGTTTGTAGGATTTATCTCAAGATCATACTCTAACAAGACAACTATCCATTTTCCTTTTTATCCTTCAGGATTAGACTAAGTGAATATGTCTTTCACAAAATTGCTAGCCACAAAAGCAACAATTTGAGAATGTAAGATATAAATTCTGAATTCTTTGAGCGATTTTACCATTGCATATGCTTTCTTCTCCATGATGTCATACTTCAATGGAGAGCCTCTTAGAGTTCTGTTGTAATAGGATATGGGCCTTTCAAAATTATTTTCATCTCTTTGCAACAAGACATCAACAATAGTGTGTTCTGATACAAAAGAGAACAAGATGAAATCCTTTGCAAAATCTGGATTGGCCAATACTAGTGCCTTGGTCAATGCCACTTTTATATCCTCAAAGGATATTCTGAATTCTGAGTCCACTTTATCTCACTTCCTTTTCTGAGAATGTTGGTAATGTACTTTATGATTTCAACCAGATTGGGGATAAACCTCCTCAGAAAGTTTACTCTTCCAAGAAAGGATTGTACTTCCTTTTCCCTCACAGGTGTATCAATCTTGACAATTGCATCCACTCTGCTGGGATCTATCTTTATTCCTTCTTTCGAAATGATATGACCAAGTAGTTTCCCCTCTTTCATTCCAAAGTTAGATTTCTTGGGATTTAATGAAATGCCAAATTTCCTACATTTCTGAAAAAACCTTTTCAAATGTTTTAGATGCTCATCATCAGAATCTGAAAACACAGTAATATCATCTAAATAAATGGAAATGAACATATCTTTCTCATCAACAAAATCCATGTCCATATCCCTTTGGAAAGTTTCCCCTGCATTCATGAGCCCAAAAGGCATCTTGGTATACATGAATGTACCCCAGGGTGTTGTGAAGGTTGTCTTCTCTTGATGATTAGGATGCACCATAATTTGGTTGTATCCATAAAAACCATCAAGAATTGAAATTTTCTTTGATCCAACCACCTTCTGCAGAATGTAATCCATCTTGGGGAGAGGATAATTATCTTTGAGATAAACTCTGTTCAGGTTTTGAAATTCTACACACAACCTGATTTCACCACTTTTATTTTTGTCAGGAACTAAGTTATCCAACAATTTAGAGAATCTTAAAGACACTGTAATCTTAGAATCAAACAACTTTCTTACCTCTTTCTCAATTAATGGAAACAACAAAGGATTAATCCTTCTCAATTTCTTCTTGAAATATTTTTGGTCATATTTAATTGGAATTACATGCTGAATCACCTTAGTGTCATAAAGCTTCAAATCCTCATAGATCCAGGAAAAAACATCTAGAAAATCCTTCATTAGGATGATATATCTTTCCTTGATTTCTGGATTGAGTGTCTTGGATAGTTTGATGATTTTGTGATTTTCCTGAGTCCCAATGTTACAATCCTCTATCTCTTCATCATTTGTAGTGACCTTGGGATTTCTTGCCACATATTTATTGTCAAAAAGTTTTTTCAATGGAACCAAACCCTTGGGAATGATGTTGTTTTTGAGCTGAACAATATCTCTACCAACAATCTAATTTTGGAAACAATCATCATTTGAGAATGACGCAGGCGAGGTCTACGCACAGGCATACCCCGCAGGGTCTCTGCATGCACCTCCCACTCTTAGGATCGATAAAAAAAAAATCCCCTTTTACTGAGACAAAGCGGCTCCTTGGATTCCCTCAGGAATCACTGTGAAAATCTGACCCACAGGTCTTCTCTTCCCCAGTCTCGGCCTCTGTACCGGATCATGAACAAATTCCACACAAGAATCTGAATATCGGGTTCGGGGTTTCGTCCCTCCCGATGTCAAGAGTTCCAGCACTCTCGAATTCCCGATCACTGATGAGCTTTTTGCTGGCCTTAGCCCTTCCTGGCTATGCCCCGGTCCACACGACCATGCTCACAAGACCGTAGCCTTATACCTTTCTATCGGGGTTTTGGACTTAAATTTACTGATGGGTTCTTTTCCCCATTAGCCCTCCTGGCTAAGCCCTGGTCCACGCGACCACCTCCTATATGACCATAGCCATACCTTCTGTCGGGATTCATCCTATCAGATTTTTGGGGTTCACGATATTGAAATACACAAACCCTTCGCTCACGGGACCTGTGATCCTTTGATCCCCGATGCACCTTCGCCTAGCGGGCCTCTAGGCTAGACCCTCGGTCCATGTGACCAGTGTCCCTGTGACCACAAACTTACCTCTCATCGGGGTTCCGAACTTCGCGAATCCACAATACCTGGACTCCTTGTCCCCACGATTCTCGATTCTCCGATTGGCTCAAAATGCCGACGTGCTGACAGCTGGCCCCCACACAACGGAGCTTCCCACTTCTCTTCTATGCTGACAGCTGGCTCCCACTCATCGAGATATCGCGTTTCGTGATTCTAAAATGCTTGAACACCTCATCACCAGGATCCCCGATATCCCGATGACCCAAATGCCGATCAACGACTTCCTGTCAGGATTTTCCCTGATGGCGCCGATTATTGCCACGCGTCCCTTCTAGATGGACGGTCCCGATCCCGTCTCATGATTTCGTGACTTTGGATACTCTGAAAGTATTTTCTTCCAAACCTCTGATATGCCAATGGGCTCCCGATCTCTCCCACGTGTCCCCACAAACGGACGGCTCTGATCTCGTGTCGGGGTTTCGAGACTTGTGATGTCCCAACTCCTTCGACCTCAGGAACTCTAATTTCCCGATGCCGAATATTTCGACTCTCTACGGATTTTGGACACCTGTCTTCCCAAACGGATGGCTCAGATTATGTGTCGGGGTTTTTACTATGGAATTGTCCGATCCCCTGTCCACGGGAATGCCGATATACTGATATGCGATATCCCGATGCCTGTCGGGATCTTCCTCCTGTTTACGAGGTTAACTCCCTCGCAACTCCTACCGATCCGACGACTGTTGGTGATCCTGAACTAGATTTAACGGCTCAGATCCGTTCTCCTACGCGCTTACTCCAGAGACTAAACTCTGAGCATCTTCCCCTGATCCAATGAATGACGGGATTTCTGGATGAGATCCAACGGCTGTTGATCTCCTCTTCTGTGCGCTTCTCCTGATGCCTTCCTGGATGTGAATATTCAACGGTCCAGATTTCTTTTCTCCAGCCGATCTGACAGCTGCTATGCACCCTCCTGAGCTTCCTGCGCACTTTGCTTCTCTTGCTTGGATGAATTCCAAGTCTTATAAAGGCCTCAACCTTTGTCTTCCTTCTCCTCTGCGAACTGCTCACTCTAAGTTCTCAACTGCGTGTATAAAAATGTTGTCCCTCCTGAGGTTTGGGAACTTTGAACTCTCCAAAGAGTTCTTCGGCCTCCGCACTCCTTACAACTGACTCTGTGCGTGAAAGCACTCGCCCTCCTAAACTTCTCAACCACTCAGACCCCTAGGGGATTTTGTCCTTCTTCTCCTTCAGATGGAGAATGAAATGGATTCCTTCCTATCTATCCTTCTGCTCAAGCAACTTTTGGCTAAGCCTTTAGGGTGTTCAGTAACCCCGAGAAGATCCTT
>ML818897.1:36001-58278 GCA_009831015.1 Picea engelmannii
CGTACTACCTAACTACTCAGGTACTAGAGAGTATCTTCCTGAGTGGTGTTCTCAGTGACACTATAGCAGTTAGGTGGCCGATTGGTTTATCAAAAGAGGGTTTCAGGTAATCTAGGCCGATCTGTACATAGGTGTTGTTTGATGCGCTAGCACTCGAAGGGGTATCAACAGGGGTTACAAGGGTGGCCAACAAATGTGCGCTTAAGTAGCACTTGTATTTCCTGCGTGTATGAATCCCTCAATTGCAGGTTTATGTGCATAACGATAGATCTCTGTGGCTTAAAGATGGCAGAATACGTCTCTACCCTGGAAAAAAAATTAACCCACACTTTCTGCCTAGGAAAGTTCTCTGATACCACTTGTAATATACCAGATATAAAATGTATGCAGAACTAAAATAAAATGCTAGTAATGGCATAACAACAACAATATAACCAGAACATTCACCACAATAACACTGAAATGATATAAGAATAACAACAAAAATAACACTTTGAATCTGAAAGAAATGTTCATGGGCCTCTTCGAGGGGGAAACCTCCAGTTGAGTAGAGCTCTATTACAATAATATCCAAGCTAGGGTTCTCATACCCTCAAATCCTATTTGTACTAAAAAGAAGCATCTAGAGGAAGATCCTTCTAGAAGCGGAAGCTTCTCTTAGGTCTTCTTACATCTGCCTTATTCTATTTTATTGAAAGGCCTTATTAATATTGACCTTTATTACATACGAATACATTGTTCTACCTATGTGCGGGTTAGGACCCTAACATTTTAAGAGATTTCCGACAAAGATTCTATAGATGGAAATGATGAATGATGACAATGAGACATCCATTATATTGAACGTTGATGCAAACATGGATGATATCAAATATTATGTGAGGACATCAAACATCATTAAGTCTTGAAACCCTCCCATATTATCAATGCATGTGTCTAATATGACCATGTTGAATTTCGATACATACAGACATAGATTGAAAAAAATTCAACGTTGGTCCCACTCACTGCTCACTGTCCGGGTTTGGTGGAAGAAATTTGTGATGGGTGTATTGGAATTTCCATGTCAAATTTTAAGATAGTTTCGACAACGATTCTATAGAAGGGAATGATGAATGATGAAAATGAGACGTGCATGATGAACCTTGATTCAAATGTGGATGATCTCAAAGATAATGTGGGGACATCCATATACATCCTTGAGTCTTGAAACCCTCCCATACCGTCAAGGCATGTGTCTAGTCTAACCATGTCACATTTTAACGCATACAGGCACATATTGAAGAAATTTCAATGTTGGCCCCATTCACTGCTCACTATGCGATGTCAGTGCATGACATTTGTGGTGGGTGAATTGGAAGTTCCATGACATTGCAAGAGAGTTCCAACAAAGATTCTACAGATGGAAACAACGAATGATGACAATGAGACATCCATTATGAACGTTGATGAAAACATGGACGATCTCAAAGATTATGTGGGGACATCATAAATCCTTGAGTCTTGAAACCCTCCCATACTATCAAGGCTTGTGTCTAGTCTAACCATGTCACATTTTGATGCATACAAGAACATATTGAAGAAATTTCAACATTGGCCCCATTCATTGATCACTATGTGGGGTCGGTGCATGACATTTGTGGTGGATGAATTATAAGTTCAATGACATTTCGAGAGAGTTCCAACAAAGATTCTACATATGGAAATGATGAATGATGACAATGAGACATCCATTATGAAAGTTGATGCAGACATGGATGATCTCAAAGATTATGTGGGGACATCATACATCCTTGAGTCTTGAAACCCTCCCATATTGTCAAGGCATGTGTCTAGTATAACCATGTTGAATTTCGACGCATACATGCACAGTTTGAATAAATTTCAACGTTGGCCCCATTCACTGCTCACTATGCGAGGTCACTGCAAGATGACATTGGTGATGGCTGTATTGGAAGTGCCATGAAATTTCAAGAGAGTTTCGAAAAACATTCTATATATGGAAATAACAAATGATGACAATGAGACATCCATTATATTGAACATTGATGCAAACATGGAAGATCTCAAATATTATGCAGGGACATCAAACATCCTTAAGTCTTGAACCCCCCCCATACCATCAAGGCAACTATCTAGTCTAACCATATCAAATTTCAATGCATATGGGAATAGATTAAAAAAAATTCAATGTTGGCCACATTCACTGCTCACTATGTAGGTTTGGTGGAAGAAATTTGTGATGGGTGTATTGGAATTTCCATGTCAAATTTCAATATAGTTATGACAACAATTCTATAGAAGGGAATGGTGAATGATGACAATGAGACATGCATGATGAACGTTGATGCGAATGTGGACGATCTCAAATATTATGTGGGGACATCATACATCCTTGAGTCTTGAAACACTCGCATACTGTCAAGGCATGTGTCTAGTCTAACCATGTCAAATTTAAATGCATATAGGTACATATTGAATAAATTTCAACGTTGGCCCCATTCATTGCTCACTATTTGGGGTCGGTGCATGACAATTTTGGTGGGTGAATTGGAAGTTCCATGACATTTCAAGAGAGTTCCAACAAATATTCTACAGATGGAAATGACAAATGATGACAATGAGACGTTCATTATGAACGTTGATGAAAACATGGGTGATCTCAAAGATTATATGGGGACATCAAACATCCTTGAGTCTTGAAACCCTCCCATACCATCAATGCACGTGTCTAGTCTAACCATGTTAAATTTCGATGCATACATGCACAAACTAAAGAAATTTCAACGTTGGCCCCATTCGTTGCTCATTGTGAGGGGTCGGTGGAAGACAATATTTGTGATGGGTGTATTGGAAGTTCCATGGATTTTCAAGATATCAGTTCCAAAACGATTCTACATATGGAAATGACGGATGATGAAAATGAGATGTGGATGATCTCAATGATTATGTGTAGGTTTTATGGATGTCATTAATCCCTTGACCATATATAATCCCTAATCAATTAACCATTAAACTACCTAACCCCTAAGCCCCAAATCCATTAGCCATTGACCCTTAATCCCTTAAATTGTAACCCCTGATCCCTTAACCCTTAATCCATTAAATGGTAACCCCTAATCCCTAGACCTCAAATCCCTAAACAACCTAATCCCCAAATCCCCTATCCACTTAACCCCCCAAAACTCAACAAAATTACTATTTAGGCACATTGGGAGTTAAATTGGAAGCCAAAATAGAAGCTAAAAAGGAAGCTAATATGGAAGCTAAACTAGAAGATAAATTGGGAGCTAAATTGGAAGCTAAACTGGAAGCCAAACTAGGAGCTAAACTAGGAGCTAAACTGGGAGCTAAATAGGGAGCTAAATTAGGCGCTAACGGGGGCGCTAAAAAGGGTGCTAAACTAGGCACTAATAGTGCCTAGTTTAATGCCCAATTTTGTTGCTCGGCACAAATAGCTCCATAAATAGCGCCCTCCCGATAAATAGCATCGACTTTATCAAAAAAGTGAATACAAATACATTAAAATAGCCAGTTGAAGAAAAAAAGGGAGCTAAAAAGGGAGATAATCACAAGGATTTGTTGTAGTGAAAGATTATGTTATTCATATCACATAGATATGATTTTAGTTGGAATGAAATAAAACTCGGTTGAAGTAATTGATAATATTTATTTGCTTGAGTATTAGAATAAATAGGGATTGTGGTTTTGAAACAAATGCTTGTAAAGGATTTATGGAACATGTGCTAATATTTTCTTTTGTCTACGCAGGATGAGGAGAAATTTGGAACAACGCGAAGAGGAACTTGATAGCCTAAAGTCTTCACTTACAAACCAAGAATGAATAGCCTTTGACAGGAGACAAGGGATATGGATTATGATGAGAACAAATTGAGACAAAAAAATTATAGCATAAAATGCATAAATATAGTGAAACCCAACTTCTATTAATGAATAAGATATAAAAACATTATAGAACACAAACTAGCATAATGAGGTAGCTTATCTCTAAAAATAAAGAGATGTCGGCTACACTTCATTCACAACAAGCTTTACATCACACTCCATTGCATGCTTAAAGGACCTCCTTCACCTCAATTATAAATGAGAGAGTGAGAGGAGAATAATTTCCATGATACATGTGGGATAAATTAGTCTAAGTTTACAAAATTCCATAGGCATGTAAGATGCTAGGAACTCTTGAGTTGTCACCCATCCCAGTACTACTCTATCCCAAGCGTGCTTAACTACGAAGTTCTAATAGGATACGGTGCCTTAACAATATGTTGTAGGCATGTACATAATACCACTAGGAAATTATTACATGATGTATATAATTAACAAATGGAGATGCCATTACATTACATTCCCCATCAAAAGGGTGAACTTCATGGTTTATTGAAACCATAGGCTCGAAAACATTGATTTAGATGAAAAGGCGGATGGTCACTCAGATCCACTTGGATCATTCCTCCCCCCTTAGGAAGCAATGGTCCACATTGTGTCAAGTTCCCTTGGGATATGGGAAAACGTTTTTTGAATCTAAACCTTGGTGGTTCGCTTGCATTGTTGAAGTAGATGTCATGCTTATCCTTGCTATTAGCTTGTTGAAGGATGTTATGAAACCGTTCTTGGAGGTGTTGGATCCGTTCAAAAAATATGGCTATATGATCTGCCTTGGTTTGAGTTTGGGAGGAATATGTTGGTGAATATGAAACAAGAAGAGTTATATAAATTAATGGTTGGAACCCCAAGCACACCTGAAAAGGGTCGTGGCCAATAGAGCTAGTTTTAACATATGAAATAATCTCATTCTTTGGAAGGGAGCATCTATATATTAGACCATTTGGTAAGGTAGCACCAGGTACCAAGTCAATGGAATGAATGACATGGTAGATCAGAGGCACCCCTATAGGTGAAGCATAAATATCTTTGTGCTCCTCTACAATCTTGTCAATCTGCTTCTACTGGATATAAGAAAGGTATTGGGTCAAGGATGTAGTTGTCGCAGTGACCTTCTATTCACCTTCTGACTGGATCACAAAGAGAGAAAAAAAATTGGTCTAAGATATTACTTTGCGGAACTATTTTTATGATATCAATGTAGTGGTAGTAGTTGAAGCTACTTCTGATACCTTGTAGAGTTGAACTCCCAAAGTAACAAGGACACTGTGGAAACATGACTCATAAATAGAGTGATGCTTCCACATATATGGTTCTCCTAAAATAACATCATAGACTTCAAGTGGGGAAACATCACAGAATACCTCATCCTTGAAGGGATGGATGCCATAGGACATGAAACACTACTGGCTGACACAAATGTCTCATCCCCATCTCAACCATCTTATGGTGTATGGTTGGGGTTTTGGCATCATTGGAAGCTTCAATATCTTGAAAAACTTGATTGAGATCAATTTCTTATGACTCCCGCTATCAACAAGGAAATGAAGTGGGGTTCCCTTTCCCCACATCTTTGAGTGGAAGAGGTGTCCCCTCTCTTCAAACTACTCTGGCTCTTCTGGTTGTATTGTTTTGGTCATGATGGTAGCAGTGGGTTCAACATCGATGATTGGTTTCCATTTATTTTTCTCTCAATCAAATTTTGAGTCAGTTTCTAATTATTTTCTTTGATCATGGCCACCAATGATTTTTTTGAGTGACCTTCATCGATGTTGTGCCAAGGGATTTTGTGGAACTCACACCACTTTCCGGTTTCTTTCTTAAACTTATCGCTACCATTCTTTTCCTACATATTGGGATGGATCTCTTGAGGTTTTACTTCCTTGCTTATATGTCCTTCGTTTTGTGATTTAGGGTTTCCTTTTCCATGCTTCTGTTGTGGCATATTTTAAAACTATAACTCTTACTTACTTTTTTGCTTGAATTCATGCTCGATTTTGAATGCATATCGATAAGAATATCCCAGTGAGATGTCCAAGAAATCCATATTTGTTTGGATGTACTTGTGCATACCACTATGGTACTTCAAAACTATGTTCCACTCAAATTATTTGATACCCAACTTTGAGCACAAGGTATGAAAGCTATTAGTGTACTCTAGCACCATCCGGTAACTTTTCAAACATAGAGTTGTCCATATCATGTACTATTCATCATAGTTTCTGATAGGGTAGAACTTCTCCTTGAGTGCATTTACAAAGGCTTCCCAAGTGGGTTCTCTCCCAAATGACATAGATTCATTCATGATGTACCTCTCCAAGTAACCTTCCCACCAAGATCTAGTATGGGGAGGGGATTTAAGGACTGTGAAGGTAATATTTTCACTCTTGGAAAAAGTTTGGACAGAGTAAAAACCTTCTAGCATATTCAACCATTTTTCTAGAGCATCTCCATCTATATACCCTTCAAATAAGGGGATATCAAAATTCACTTGTACCTTGAAGGGTTTTTCACCTTTGAAATAGATGTTTGTCAAATATTCCTTGGCTTCCATCGATATTTTTTTAAGGATCTGAGGAAAGTTTTCCATCATCTTTGTTCTCTGTCACATGAGAGATTCCTCGAGAAATGTCTCGAAAGAATATCCTACTCTGTCATCACTCTTTTATTCTGCCATGGGAGGTTGTTTGGGTTGGAGTGAGTGGTTTTCCTCAAGATAAACTAGCTTGATACCTAACTCTGTATACCCTAACCTCATTGGGGAAATGCTCTGAGAAATGACAAGGAACATACTTCTCTAATACCATTGATACATATTGTGTTGAGAAATAAATGAGACAAAAAAAGAATGTAGTAGATAACACATAAATACAGTGAAACCCAACTTCTATTAATGAATAAGATAGAAAAGCATGCTAGAAGACAAACTAGAAGAATGGGATAGATTATCTCTGAAAATAAAGAGATGTTGGCTATGCTTCATTCACAACAAGCCTTACATCCCACTCCATTTCATGCTTAAAGGAAGTCCTTCACCTCAATTATATATGAGAGAGTGAGAGGAGAATAATTCCCATGATGCATGTGGGATAAATTGGTCTAATTTTACCAAATGACATAGGCATGTAAAACACTAGGACTTCCCAGGTGCTCACCCATCCCAATACTACTCTATCCTGAGTGATCTTAACTGGAAAGTTATAATTTGATCTGGTGCATCAACACTATGTTGTAGGCATGTACATAAGACCATTAGGAAATCATTACATGATGTTTGTAATTAACAAATGGAGATGAAATTACATTACATTCCCCATCAAAAAGGTGAATATCGTGGTTTATCAAAACCACGGGCTCAAAAAAATTGATTCAGAGGAAACGATGGATGGCCACCGAGATCCACTTGAATCAACAAGGAAGAAAATGTCGTAGATTGAAGATCAGTAAGAATGTTAGTAATAGGGAGATAACCACACAAATTGAACAATGATAAAATCTTCTCGCAGGTTTAGAAGAACTATGCGCATGGACAATGCAGACCATCTGCATTGGTTCAAAGTTGTAGGGATGTGGTTGTTTATTAAACCAAGTGAATATTGTATGCACATATTATCGCAACCTATGAGCCAAAGACATGACTGTTTCTGATATGTGGACAATGAGCCTTGTGGATATTGTAAAATAACTTCAGGTAGTGATCCTCTGCAATCCCACGACCTGTAGATGACATAAACCCATCCCCTATGAAATTTTCCTCTATGGACCCCCCCACAGTGGATCCAACCCTTGTTGGTACTTACCTTCATCATTTTATCTATCAAGTAGTTAATCTTTCCCAAAATATCATTTCAAACCCACACCACAAATATTATGCCCCCAAAATGATGCAAAATATTATTGAAACTGCACTGCAGGTAAAACGCAATCGATATTGAGAAACCGATCAAGGATTTATCCAAGAACCCATGACACATAGAACACACAGAGGAATATATGGAGAATACCTCACACAGGTTTCCTCCTACCAAAGTGATAATACATAAAATCATGTGACCTTTAAAACCCACAACCCGCAAATCTACTAAGTGAATTCTCTGCAAAACGTATGAGTCGTTGCTCATCAACTTCATTTAAAGTTCCACAAACCTGTATCTAGTCCCGAAAACTTCCTTACTACGAAAATATGTCTCCAAACATAATACTAATGATAAATGACATGACCATTCCGATACACGTATCATTCAACATGTCGTGTCACATGCATAAAATCCTTGTGTAATGAGAGAAGTACAATATAGTACAGGGAGTCCTAGATAGACATAGGACAAATCTAGGTAAATTAAGTTATTTCAGTACATAGTCTAATAATTATCCATGGATTTTTAGGTTCCGAGAGATCAATGCAATAAGTAGAGATAAGGGAGAAATTTAATTACCATGTGCAAAACCTGATAAATCATGGTTATACCAAAAGAGAGACAAGACATACAGGTTACATGCATTAAAGGTAGATCCACCAAAGGCACACAGGAGATTACAGGTTTAAGGTAAGATGTGAATCACCAGTGCTAAAATATTATATGGACCCCATATAGTTAATTCCTGAAGTTTCCTTTCAAGTGAGAAGAATTGAATTAGATAGTGATAACAACACTCTCATCTCGTCGTCACACTTCAAAGCAAATTGTGCAGAATGGTTATAAAAGGAAGAAGAGGACAAGGAGATTTCATTTTTTAGAAAATAGAGGAATTATAGTGTGCTTTTGTATGGTCGTAACATTAAGGGAGTTTTATTCATTCTCCTGGTTATTTCCACTAGGAGGAACTACCGGGATATGATAGTGCTAGACCAAGGAGGAACTTCACTTATTTTCAAAATCACCAGAGCACATGTTCTCAAAGAACACAAGATGCATCTAGAGAGATGGAATCAATACACATTCCCACCTAAGCTCCATCCAAATCAAAATGAATAGCCAAGTATTTATCATGCATTAGGAGAGAGGTACGAAAACAAAGGTTGACAACTATTTTTCTTCACAAAAGGAGAAGGATGGAGAGAAAGCTCGTGTTTCCTTCTTGGTAAACTAGGCCACTTGAACAATCACGACAGGTCCGTGATCAATGAAGATGTTTTCTAGTAGTTGGTCATCATCTGGACCAAATTTTTAGGCGAAGAGCTCTTTGTTTCCAAATATTTCAAGTTTCTCACCTTCCCAGGGAGATCACAATAGGAAGGAATATTATGTGATAATTTTTCTTTGTTTTGGGAAATAAAAAATGTAATGGGAATTGGAAGAGTAGGGAAGTTGTAGCATTAGTAACCAAAAAATTGTGTAGTTAGGAAGGTCAACAATCCACCTTCAGGTATAAAATAAGTTTGATGTAACCTGAGAAAGGGGGTGGGTGGAGAACTGAAATTGGGTATTGTATAACTTTTTATCAGACTCAAAGGAAGATAATAAATCTCTTTGCTTGTTTTATTCTTGAAAAATAACTATTTCTTTGAGGGAGAATAATAAAAAGCAATTTCATGATTCATTTATTCAATGGTAAACTATAATTGACAATTGTTTTTTGAAAGTGTTTTCAATTTGTCATTCTTACCAATTGTCATTTGTAGAGAATAACTATAAATGGATTGTGAATTCAATTATAGGAGCATGAATATGGTCATACGTATGAAAACAAGTATGCAATATGATTTGATTATGTAAAATAATAATTATTTATGTTTTACACATTAAATTATACACCTGTAATTGAATCTAATACTGTTAGAATAGGATTGTAGTTGCTCATTACTATAGGATTGCATTACCTTATTAGAATAGTTTTGCATTTAGGGTTTATCCTAGATTGGATGGAAAAGTCTCGCTTTTGAGAGAAATTCATTTAGTTAGTGGTAGTCAGGCCCATATATTGGTGGAGTTTATTATTTAAATAATAGTGGGTCTAATTGGGACCTACCATCGGGTAACTCTCCCTTATGTCGAAGTCGGGATTTTCGCCCGCATCAACATGGTGAGGATTGGTGTCTCTAGTATATTAGTTTCTGCAAATATATGTAAGAGTATGTTGGTGCCTACCAATATTTTTACCAATGGTTATTGGTGTCTCCAGTAGGTTGGTTCCTACAAACATTTTTAATAGTAGTTTGGTGCCTACAAATAATTATAAATAGATTTTTTTTTGTTTTCTCCTGAAAGGGTTTCCACATAAATTTTTTGCTCCATGTTCTGCAATTAATATATATCACTTGTGATTGTTTTCTTATGGTTGATGAATGTTTGAAAAGGTAAAATATTGTCTTATACTGATGCCCCCCCCTCTCAGTATAAGTGTGTGCTCATCAATTGGTATCATAGCGGATTCATTTGGAAAGAGTCTAACCACTGGAAGGTAGATCTTGGGAGCACATATGGAAATGGAAACAAAGATTGATACTTCATAAAATAAATAAAAAGGGAAAGAAATGATGGATTTAGAAGAGGATAAAATTGTCAAAAAATATGTGGAAGTGGATCTTGAAGAACTCGTTTGTGCCCTAAGAGAAATATAGAAGATTAAGAAAAAGAAATTCAAAAAAAGGATCAACTGCAAAAATATGAAGAGGAGGATCGTGATGGAAAAGAAAATATGTCAAAAATACTTGAAGAAAAGGAGAATACTATTATCAGCATAAAGATTCAACTAGAAGAGGCAAAAACGACAGAAGAAGTAGTGAGAATCCAACTGAAGGAAAAGGAAGAAAATTGCAAGAAGCTAGAAACTGAAATTGTTTCTGTAATAAAGGAATTGGATAAGTCAACTACTCAGTTGAATAGAAGGTTGAAATTTGAAAAGAGCATTGAAATCTTAGATGATATCATCAAATTCCAAAGGTCACCACTCATTAAAACTGGTCTTGGCTATGATAAGAGTTAGATGACAACCGAATAATATTCAAAATATACAGAGCCACTAAAGAATCAAAACGAAGGAAAATATAAAAGAAATGTTGATGTACTGAAAAGATCCATTAGTGTCAAAGACAAAAGAAGGACCAAAAAGGATGTTCCATGGAAAATTGACATTACTCTCAAAGACAACAAGGACAAATTTAGAAGATATTTTCCACCAAGATGGCCTCACACAACTCAACACCAAAACTCTTTCCTTGGTTATTGTTTTTATTACAATAATTTTTTTCATAAGGAAATAGATTGTATAGCATATGGAAGAAATGATCATGTATGGAAAAAAAATAGAATTACTTATGGGTTCTCAAATACAAACTATAATTCATTTGATCCATTAGTTTATTACAATGTTGTATGTTATAAATGCAACAACTAAGGGCATATATCACTTTTTTGTAGAAGTGTCCCAGTGGAAACCTATATACAAAGCAAGGAAGAAGATACCATTTCCAAACGAAAGAAAGAATCCACAAAAATTTGGAAAAATAAGTAGGATCAAGAAGATTAGAAGAAGGAGAAAGAATTTAAAAAATTATAACGAAGAAAAGAGGAAGAGAAAGAAAAAGAAGAATAAAAAAAACTAAATATCTAGAAGATACAAGATACAAAGAAGAAAAAGAAGAATAATGTCAAAAGAATATTCATTTCACAAACCAATTATATCAAGGAAATGTTGAAGAAGTTCATAATGGAAGTTTGTGCACCGGGAAACACACCCATGATTTGATTCAGATTATTTTTAGAATGAAATGAAGGCAAAGATATAAAAATTAAATGTATAGAAATATTACAATAAACACAAAGATACAGTAATGCACAACTTTTATTAATGAGAGAATGTACAGAAACTGTAAAATTACAGAGTGAATGACTCACTAGAATTGTGGTATCTTATCTCTTAGAAGAGATGTGATGGCTACGCTCATTTGCAAGAAGATGATGATGTTTGCAATGAGGCTCCAAAGGCCTTTGTAACACAGATAAAATCCAAAACCGTAACCCTGAAAGATGAAATGCCAAAAGGTTTGTGGGCTGCTATGGGGGTAGTTGATATGTCAACTTCCCAATGGAGTAACTTTTTCATATGATCTCCATGTGGGGTGCATGATAGCTCGCTGGAAAGGTATATATGAGGAATACACATGTTTCCATCACACTCTAGCTAAATCCTACAGTGTGACTGTGGAAATCCCAAAAAAACGTCTTTTAGGGACTCAAAATGGCCCTAGAAGTTTAGGACCCGAAAAACTGTAAAACAACTACCAAGGTGGAAACCCCTATTTTGAGCTAGTGGAATAGGTGGGTGGCCATTGATTTCCTCTTGGATAATTCTTCCCCCTTAGGAAGAAATGGTCCCCCATTGCATCAAGTTCCCATGGAATATGGGGAAGCTTTTTCCGAATCTGAACCTTGGTGAACTGTTTTCCTTGTTGAAGATGTTGTCCTGCTTAGCCTATTGAAGTTTGTTATGACCCTATTACTGGAGGGATTGGATCCATTCAACCGATCTAGATGCATGATATTCCCGAGTGTGGGAGGAATCTGTCGGTGAATATGAAGCATGAAGAGTATAAAGGGATCTATTATATCTTTTCTTGATTGGAAAGTGTGGAAGCACCCAAGTAAGTGAATCAACAATATTTTTGTGCCCTTTTACAATCTTATTCTGCTGAATAGAAAGGTCTTGGGCTGAGGCTGCAATGATTGTAGTGTCCTTCTACTCACCTTATGAGCATATCATGAAGAGGCTATAATTTATGATATGGGAGATTATTTTGCGACACATTTGTTTTGGGACAATAGTCAGGACTACCTCTGGTATCTTGTACAACTGACCCCCCATAGTAACAATGATGCTACAGGGTCAAGACTCAATAAAAAGCATGATGCTTCCACATATATGGATGGCCTAATGAAACATCATAGACTTCCATTGGGGCAACATCACATAGTACCTGATCCTTGAAGGGATTGATGTCATAGGAAAAGAGGCATTGTCGGTTGACACAAAGATCACGACACTAGCGAATCCACCCTATGTTGTATGGTTGCAGGTGTGGTGTTGTTAGTAAATCCAACTACTTGATGACATATGCTGAGATGATTTTCTTCTGTCTTCTGCTACCAACAATGAAATGCAGCAGTGTCCCCTTCACCCACATCTATGAATGGAAGAGGCGCTCCCCCTCCTTAGGATCCTCTAGTTATTCTGGTTGGATTGTTGTGGTCACAACAATAGAAGTGGGTTTTGCATCAATAATCAGTCTCCTTTTATTAGTCTTTGACTCAGAGTCTGAGTTGGGGCTCGGCTCTGCTTCTTTGATCTCAACTACCAATGAATTTTTCAAGTGACATTCATTGGTGTTGTTCAAAGGGATTTTGTGGAAGTTGCACCACTTCCCAATCTCCTTTTTTGTCTTCCCATTTCCCTTCTTTTCCTGTGTCTTGTACTGGTTGTATTGAGGTTGATTGTTCTGTGAGTTATATATTCCTTTACCATACTTTGGTTGTTGAAGATTTGTAGACACAAATTCCTACATGTTTTGTTGCTTAAATGTTTGCTCGATTTTGACAACATATCGACAAGTGGCTCCTAGTGATGAGATGCCCATAAACTCCATTTCGGTTTGGATGTACCTATGTAGAGACCAGCGATATTTTAGAACCAAATGACACTCAGATTATTTGATACCCATCTTGGTGTGTAAGGTATGGAAGGTATTTGTGAACTCCAACACTGTTTTTCCCCTCTCTTGAGGCAGTGTGGTCCATTTCATGTATTGGTATTCATAGTTTCCCACAGGGTAATATTTCTCCCTGACTGCATCCATAAAAAATTGCAAGTGGGATCGGCCCCAAATATTATAGACTCCTCTGTGGAATTTTTCTCCCAATAAGTTTCCCACCAATGTTTGACATTAGGGAGAGCCTTAAGGAGTGCAAAGGTGGTCTTTTCTCTGTCAGAAAATTTGTGAACAGAGAAATAACCTTCTAGAAAATTTAACCAGTTTTCCAAAGTGTCTGCATCGATATGACCTTCAAATATGGGAATAAAAAAATTAACGTTTACCTTGAATGGGGAAATTCCTCGAAAGTGACTTCTTGATAAAGATAGGATTGTTATTGTCGACAATCGTTGAAGGATTTGGGAAAAAATATCCAACATCGCGTTCCTCTATTGCCTGAGGGATTCCATGAGAAACAATTTGATGGGATCTTCTACTCCCGCATCTCCCTTTTCTTCCACCATGGGAGGCTACTTGAGATGGAGGGAGCGGTTTCCCTCAAGAGAAACTAGCTCAAGACCCAACTCTCTATACCCTAACCACGTTGGGGACATGCACTAAGAAATGACGAGTAACCTACTCTGATACCACTGATCCAGATTATTTTGATAAATAAATAAAGGCAAAGATACAACAATGAAATATATAGATATATTGCAATAAACACAAAGATACAACAATGAATTTTTTTTATTAAAGAGAGAATGTACAAAAACGGTTAAATTACAGAGTGAATGACTCACTAGAATGGTGGCATCTTATCTCTTAGGAGAGATGTGATGGCTATGCTCATTCAAAAGAATATGATGATGTTTACAATGAGGCTCCAAAGGAATTTTTGACATAAAGAAAATACAAAACCCTAACCCTAGAAGATGAAACACCAAAAGGTTTGTGGGCCCTGATGGGGGTAGTTGATATGTCAACTACCCAGGGGTGTAACTTTTTCATATGATCTTTGTTTGGGGTGCAAAATAGCTCATTGGAAAGGTTTATCCGAGGACTATGCATTTTTCCATCACACTCTAGATAAACCCTAAAGTGTGACTATGGAAAGCCCCAAAAAAATTGTTTAGGGATTCAAAATGGCCCCAGAAGTTTAGGACTTGAACAATTGTAGAAAAATTGCCAAGGTGGAAACCCTTGTTTTGAGCTAGTGGAATAGCTGGGTGGACACCAATTTCCTCCTGGATCATGGTTACAAGTTGTAAATTGAGAAAAGTTGATGAATATTCGAAGCAAATAAAACATTGTATAGGTAAATGACTGGAATCCTACTGTATGTGGCATCATCAAGGTCAGACATTATGTAAGTAGTAGGATTGGTTGCACCATTTCAATATGCATCAAAATAAAATCATGTGAAAGTAGTGAAACAAATATTCAAATATCTAAAGGGCACCCTGGACTTTATCTTGTGGTACTCAAGAGGTGAATATTTTACTCTAATAGCATATATGGATGCATATTGGGTAGGCAATTTTGATGATAGGAAAATCACAAGCTTAGGGGGAGCATCCCTTTACCATTGATGTCAAAGGGGGAAATTGTTCGAATTATTGTCATATTACATAATTACAATACACACAAATTTTCAATATTGATTTATTTACAATTTTACAAGTATATCAAAAAAATGGGTGCATGTGAAAAAGTAAAAAGTGAAATGTTGGTTTCAAACCCATGGGTTTGCGTATTTTTCCATGGTGTTTGGAAAAGTAAAATTAAAAAAAGGGAGTTAATTATTTAATTAATGGACATGTCCCTTCATGAAGGATTATGAAAAAGTATAAAAAGAGAAAGTGTTTAGAGAAAATGTGTGGATGAAAAATGTACTATCATTTGAAGAAGTGGCTGAGCAAAGATTAAATATCATTCCAAAAGGGGAGAGGTGTGAAATCAATTTCCGGTAAGCTTGGTACTTTCACTATAACTTATTTCCTAGGATGTTTCAGACTATGAAATTTTGAGGCAATGGAGTAGATATATTTAGGTACATCTAGTCAAAATTTTATATGTTGGTTCACTATATCTTTGGACATATGCCTTGTAGAAGTTAGGGTTTATGAATTGTCCTAAAATCAGTTTCAAACTGGCCAGTTTGGAATTTTAACTATAACTTCGTTTCTAGGACTTTTTGAACTATGAAATTTTCAAAGATATGAGGAGACATACATAAGTAACTCAAGTAAAAATTTCATATGTTTTTTCTCTATTCTTTTAGAAATATTCCATGTGGAAGCTAGGGTTTCTGAATGGTTCTGAAATCAGTTTAAAACAGGCCAGTTTGGAATTTTCACTATAACTTTTTTTGGGGACTTTTCAGAGTGTGAAATTTGTAGAGATGTGAGGATACATACAAAATTATCAAACCTAAAAATTTCAAATGTTTTTTCTTTTCATCTTCGGAGATATTCCCTATGAAAGTTAAGGTTTCTAAATGGTCATGAAATCTGTTTCAAACAGTCTTGTTTGTCATTTTCACTATAACTTATTTTATGGGACTTTTCATTCTATGAAATTTTCAAATTTCTAAGTAGACATATAGAAGTACCTCAAGAAAAAAATTCAGATGTTGGTTTGCTATAATTTCTAAGATATGCCCCATGGAATTTAAATTTCTTGAATGGTCCTTAAATAATTTTCAAATAGGTCAGCTTGGCATTTTTGCTATAAACTTTTTTTTGGGAAACTTCATACTGTGAAATTTTTAGGGATATGAAGAGACATACAGAAGTACCTCATGTAAAAATTTCATAATAATATTTTCAAAATTTGATACATGGCATGTTGTACAAGTTTGTTGTTGGGAAGAGACCTAAAACAACAAGATTTAGAAAAGTTACCATTTGGAAATTAAAATTTTGGCCAGACCTAGTAAAGGAAGAAGTAGTGAGCATACGTGGTGAAGATAGAAGCAGTGAGTAGACTTGGTGAAAGAAGAAGCAGTGAGTAGACTTGGTGAAAGAAGAAGCTGTGAGAAGACTTTGTGAAGGTAGTGTTGGGGCTCATAAATGTCCTATTCTCATCCACCTTTCCCTTCATTATTCTTCACATTTCATCGCCCCATTAACCTTTCACGATATCATTTCCATAAATATACTTGGGTTTCACCTTATTGTTCTCCACTTTATTCATTTTAGTATTTAAAAGGAATTTGTGATTAAATGTTAGAAAATTGACATGTTTTCATATATATCTCAAAAATGTGTGAGCTTTGTAATGTGTAGGAATATATGAAGGATTAATTCAAAATGACTTCTCGAATACTTCCTCCACCATTTCAAGATTTGAGGAGATAATTCAAGCCCATCGCAAGGAGAATATCATGGAGATTTGGTTGGAATATCTTATCCAAGATATATGAGAGATATGTGTGAGGATTTGAAGGGATTATATTTTGTAATAATGGGAAATAGGTTGAGAGAAAAGTGGATCTGTAATAATGAGAAGTTTATCTTATCTTCAAGGCTCTCATGTATAAAAGAGAGTGCTCTCTCTTCACGAGGATTCAAGTAGAAGAGGAATTAGGATTCAAGATTTAGATTATGTAATTAGAATCAGAGTAGTCATTAGTATTCGAAAGAGAAAGGGAGATTTGATTCATGGTTTTGGTTTTCATGCTTTCATTATTCTTTTATAAAGATTGATTTGATTATTGTAATATAAGATTGCTTCATTGGTGAGATCTCACATATGATGTTGTGTCATTCAAATCTTCACATGTTGTACTTTCTTTTCCTTCATGTAGTTCTCCATTTATAGATTAATTCCATTTACGCAATTTCCCATTCTTAGAGTAATTTCATTTACACAACTAGATTAATTCAATTTGAGTCGTGTGTTAGATTAATGATTCAATTTGAGTCATGTGTTAGATTAATGATTCAATTTCAGTTGTAGCTTAAACATTATATTAGATTAGTCCCGCTTAAATCTTGCATATACTTTGCGTGTGCTTCGTCAGTTTATGAACCCCAGGTTGACAAATTAGATAGTTGGGCAAGTAATACAACTCAATTAATACAACATTAATTCAACCCAATATAATGACTATCGTTCCCTTGTCACGATTGTTATTCCTTTTGCAAGTAGTTCCATTCATTTGAATGGAACAATTGTTGTTCCTTTTGTTACAATTGTTGTCCCTTTGCAGGGGTTGCATCTCTGGAGGACGGGTATTGAAAACGAAAGGTAAGAACCTACGTAGGCGACAAGTAAAATGATTGTGCTAGCTCCTACCTTTGCATGATGCATAGAGGTTATATTTTAAGACATCTTTAGAGCCTAACATTTTGGTGTTGTTGCTGGGGAAGCATGATGGATGGAGGTATTAGTTTCTTTTTCATTTTAATTCATGCAAGTGTGATCTAAACATGTTGGTAAGGGGTCATAGAAGCTCGTGATAGGAGACTCCTCATGTTCTCCCTACCAACTAGGTAGAAGTAATTTCAATTTCTGCAAATTTCAATTTCTGCAAGATTAGTTTCAATTTCTGCAAGTGTGATATAAACATGTTGGTAAGGGGACATAGAATCTCATGAGAGGAGACTCCTCATGTTCGCCCTACCAACTAGGTAGAAGTAATTTCAATTTCTGCAAATTTCAATTTCCGCAAGATTAGTTTAAATTTCTGCAAGTGTGATCGACATGTGTTGGTTCTAAGGGTCATAGAGTTGCTTCAGTGTAGATTCCTCACTGTCCCTACCAACTATCAAGAACATTTTAATTTCCACAACTGTGAAGAGTAATTATTTTTTAGCAAGAGTGTTTTTCTAAGTTTTTTCATTTTGATTTGGGTGTTATAAGAATACATTTTTTTTATAACATGATTTAACAATGAATTTAAGCTTGGAACAACTTACGCAGATCCTAGCAAAAGTTGGGGTCTCCTCTTCTCTGGAAGAAGAAATCTTGACAGCAGCTGAAAGATTATTCACTCCTCCTGAGGCGAATGAAGAATCAACATACGAAGAACCTTTCATATTTAATGAAGAATCATTAGGCATGCAAGAGGTCAATGAGGACAGTGAGGAGATGCACCTTGATTTGAGTAAGACAAATTACGCCTACGAAAGCCTGATCGAACGCTGGTTTCAAGAAAGTACTAGGTTAGATTCATTTAGTTTTTCTTTTTCTTTTTTTAATTTATAGTTTCAACCGCTAATTTCACACATTCATACATATTCCCGACTATCAATTGTCAAATTGAAAGATAACATATTTTCATTACTATTGCATGCATGGCTACATTGGCTGTTGGATTATATGTAACTACTTTCTCATTTCAAATTAGCATAGTGTAGGTAGGGTTTTATTTTCAAGTTTGTTTTATCTTTGCTAGAATAAGTATGCTCTCCTCCGCGCTTCGTGCGATCACGAGGATCAAAAAGTAGGATGACTGATTGGTTGATTTCAGGAATATCAATTAATTGATGAAACAAAAATTTTTCTTAATCTATTTTTTTTCATCTTCCATTTTCTCATAGATTTTTAACAAGCTTGAAAAATAGTTTTTATTTTTTATTTTTTTATTTAAAAAAAAAACATAATAGAAAAAATGAATAAAAAGTTGTGCATGCTTCTGTCTGCAAAGAAAAACAATAAAACAGTAAGTACATTAAAAAATGAAAAATAATAATAATGGATAAGGTCTGCAATTCATACGAGATAAGAGCTGCGCAGAAACTCCAAGCTGAAATAGCAGTTGAAAACAGTGTTACAACCGCACTCTTCTTATGTTTTTACCTCACCATATTTTTGCCTTTGTTTCTTAGACACCTGAAAATAACCCTGCAAGCAACAAAATATCATGAATACATAGAAACCACCACATAAATTGAACAAATAAACAACTTGCGAGGTTCTGCCCATCAATAATTTGACTGCTCCTCTCCTCACTTTAAAATACACAGGTCAAAGGAAGTCAATAAATATCTCAATAAATCGCTTTTGACCAGCCTTCACTAAGCACCGAACTCTAATTTATCTGATCAAAATGAAATTGTTTATCACTGTTCAATATTTCCACTGTGCATGAACATCTTCTTGCATATTGCTCGCGCGCCATGATGAAAATGAAGAGAACAATGTTGAAGGAGATATGCAACGTTCACCTGACCGAATGAATCCACACCTAGAGTTGGAGTTTCTTCTTAAACTCGGTCGAATGCAATTGCACGCGAATGGTACGCAGATAGAATGGTAAATTTGGATGAGATGAAGGTGCATGCTCCAACAGCCTTGTTGGAATAATTGATTAAAATAAATGAGCAAGTAAATTCATGTTGAGAGGGATCGAACAGGTAAGTAGATCCATTTTTTTCTCAGTACATCCCCTGAAATCCACTTTTAGATTCATATTCAACTGAACAAAGAATTTTTTGCCGAAGGTTGCCAGACTAAATCCCATTTTCGTTGATTTCGTATTAATTGGATTTGCGACATATTCTCGCCAATCTATATTTAATCAGACGCGATCCTTTATATATTTGGTTATTAAATTTTAGCAGCCAACGTTTATACATCTGGATTTTGATAATTAAATTTGGTTCTAACTGGCATTTATCTCACAGTTTTGTTGTTGGCAATCAATGAAGATTTTTTCGGTGATATTTCAGGGATTGCGATTGGAATGGGATTACAAGTTGCCACGAGGGTACGCAGATGAACGCTGGGATCCAGTATCATGAACACTGAATTGATTGGGATCTGATCCTAACATTTCCCTGATATAGAATCAGAGGATTCATCCATGCTTCTTTTTCATGGTGTGTGTGAAGGAGTGAAATATTTGATCAAAACCAACGAATAACAATTGATGTCTCTAGTAGAATCAACAAATGAACAAAAGTATCTGTTGATGAGCGTTCATAGGATCTCAGGGCTTCCATATCCACGCATTCTCTTTTACTTTTTCCTGCCTAGAGACGGATGGGATAAGGAGTTTGCCAAACTGGAGACTGGTCTGGTCATGACAGTGAACCTTCAAAGCTTAGACGGCCTGAAGATAATATGGTACCATAAATCATCATCATTGAAAATAAGCCAGAGAATTTGCAGATGGATAAGTTATCTAACCTTTTAGCAGGCTCTGGAAAATATTTGCTAAGCTATCAAGCATCTGACCTTTCCCCTAGGTTAATTCACTCTTTAGAAGAATATCAACCTATGGGTGGTGCTGTGTTCGTCAATCATATGGATCTCATAAGGTACCTGATAACTTCTAGAGTGTTTATTCATTGTGTTATTTCTTCCAAGGAACTTCACAGAGAACATCCAATCTTATCTCTGTGGAATTTCTTGCCTCTACTGTATCTTAGATATGGAATGAAACATGTTTTCTGTCATAATAATTTGATTTCCAAGCAGCATGGAATGGTATTTCCTGTGTGGCCAAATGTCTGGATGGATATTTTGGTGGTAGATAATTTCTCAGGTTCAAGCTTGTTTTCATTTGAGGGTTCTTTATGGGAAGTTGTGAATGGTTTTAGCAGGATTATGATCTCAATTTTGAATCCATTACAAAATAAATGTTCTTGCATGTTCTTAGGATCCATGAAGCTTGTTGATGTGCAAGTACCAGTTCCATCAGTCAGTGTTCAGATTTCATCCTCCCGCGGTTTCAACAAGCCTCTTGTCTTTGTTTTTTACAACTTTTGGGCAATTACAAGATCAAATTTGAAGGATCTCAAGAGAACGCTAGAAGTTCTCTGCTTCTTCCAGCAAAATTCTCCTCTACCAAGTTCAAATAATGTAAATCTATGCTTATTTGGAAGCTGTAGTGGCCAAATGTCTGGGCATATGGTTTTCAAGGATTCAATTATGTTTGTGGAGGATTCTAGCATTGTGTCAGTCTTTGATATGACTGTTCCTCTGTTTCACCCAAGGGAAAGTACTTTAAATGCTTTGCAAAAGAACAGTTTTCATGATATGGCTTATAGGTTTTCTTCTACACCAGAGTCTAGAAAGGTGAATCTTTGCAGAAGTGTGTCTCCTAATTGTAGAAGGAATGGTTTCAGTGTTAATTTTGAAAGGCGATCCTACTAGAGACTCGCAATATACCTCGGGTGGGGATACGTCATAATTCCGTCAAAAGGGCTATTACTTGCCAGATCATAGAATTGAGTCTTACCCCTATTCTTTTTATTATTCCCTTATTTCTTTATTTATGGGCAAACATAGACTAGAGAGAATCCAATGAAAATGTTTGACTCAGCTCCGTGTAGCTCGAGAGGAGCATTATTTTTTTCTCACAGAGGCACCTCTTAATCCAAAGGCTAATGGAGAGAAGATGACACAAATGAAATTTGAGACTTTCAATATGCCTGTCATGTATGTTGTCATTCACACAGTGCTTTCTTTATATGCAAGTGGGCATACAACCGGTATTTTACTGGACTCTGGTGATGGTGTGACACATACTGTCCCAATTTATGAGGGATATGCTTCACCCCATGCCATCCTCAGAATAGACCTTGTTGGGCGTGATTTAACTAATTCATTGATAAAGATTCTTACTGAGTGTGGGTATGCTTTTACGACAACTGCAGAACGTGAGATAGTACGATATGTGAAGGAGAAGTTAGCGTATGTTTCCTTTGACTATGAGCAAGAACTGGAAACT
>ML818897.1:64356-83322 GCA_009831015.1 Picea engelmannii
TACTATTGGAAGGTCCAGTGCTATTTGAGAGGAAGGACGTTATGTCTTCTAGGACACGAGCATTTTCTTTCTTTTGATTCCCCACGCGGACAAAACCCACTTACCCATATATATGCTTCTTTTTCAAAACATGTTATGTATGATGCACGTCTGATTACAATTGGATTTGGATATATATATTGTGTAAACATTCAACGCAAAGGATCTTGTTTCTATATTACTCTCACAACTCTTTACACACATTCACACAACTAGTCTGACATCATAGGAGAACCACAGAACTCCCATCATTCACGACGCTTGCTAAACCTCCCTCCTATCTTAGGGGGAGTGTCTGGTCATGCCCACTCATCAGCACCTCCTTCACACACTCATGTGAGTGATACTATTTTAGGATCATCTCTGCTTGGTTTTACATTACTTGGGTCCACTTCCCAAGGTCATCCGTTCACTCGCTCTCCTTTACATGGAAATGGGGGACCCACTTCCTCTCAAGGAGGAAGCACCAACCCACCTAGCCCCCCTCAAGGGTCAGGTTCACAACAAACTCACACCATGGCTGGAGCTAATCCTCCCCTCCCACTACAGATGCCATATTTGGCCTCTCTCAACATACCGGATCTCAACAAACTCACCAATGATCCTATATTGCATGATCCCACATGGCCTGCAATGCCCACCAAACTACCTTCGGACATACCAAAGTTCGAAGGAAAGGCAGGCGATGACCCTACCAACCATGTCATGACCTTTCACCTATGGTGCTCCTCCAATAGCATTATGTATGATTCCATCAGACTATGATTATTTCAACGCACACTCACTGGACGATCGGCCAAATGGAATGTCGAAGAAAAATCAGGGTCCCACGCAACTTTTGATTCATTGGCCAAATCATTCTTAACCTTCTTCCAATTACCCATCTGCCACAACAATGGTCTAGAACTACTTTCTAATTTCAAACAAACCTTAGCCACACATATCACTGACCACATTCACGAGTGGAGTAGGCGACGTAGTTTGTGCAAAGCAGAAACCACCAAGCAATAATGTCTTGACTGGTTTCTTAGATCACTTGTCTCTCTCCTCGGTAAGGATGTATCTTCCACCTTCCCTCAATCTGAAGAGGAAGCCATCAGTAAGGCCCAACAATATGACCTCATCTATGAATAGTCAAGGTACTTATACACTATACTTCCTGATCTTCCCAAACCGGTGCCATTTGGCCAAGACAAACCTGGGATGTCTCACTCAGCAGACGGACTGATTGGTACCACCACTCACCACGATCCACAACCCCAACCACCACCGATGTATGGAACATCTCAATACCCGCTGGCATACGGGGGAACTTCGTATTACCCCACACCCCCTTATCAACAACCATACCCTATTTCTATACCTCCACCCATCAGTGGACCACCGTCGACACCCCCCATACATCCACCTATTCAAACAAACTCCGGTACCCCCTCTACCTCATCTTATAGTACTAGCAACAACACTATGCCTTCCTATGTACCTTATGGATCGTTACCCCCACAGAATCCATACTTCCCATTTCATGGTCCCCCACAACCCATAGCTCCCCCACATCCTCATGGGGGGGTGAATTTTGTTCAACCCTCTATCGTTCAACAATACCAAAATTTCGAACAGTTGAATAAAACCAATCCAACCCATCCGTCGAACAACGCCAAGAAGAAAGGATGGAACAGAAATAACAACAACCCAGATCAAGGTGGGAATCAACCCCCACAACATGAATCCACTCGAGGCAACCAGAACCAAGGGAACCAAAACCCCCAAGGGGGCAATAATAATAATAAACGCCAAGGGCGAAATAACAATAATGTTAAAAACATTTTCCCTTGTGCCCTTTGTGGTGATTTTGGCCATTACACTCATCATTGCCCCCAAATAGCTAATTTCAAACGGTTGAAAGACTCTAGTAGTCTTCCCCATTATCCAGCACTGCCTGCCTCTCAGCAAGCGCCACAACAATATGTGCAACAACCCCCTCCTGCCGTGCTGCAAAATCCTATTCCACATCAAGGTGTGATAAATACCCAACAGGACACACAACATCCCCCACCTCAGGTGGGACAATACCTCAACCCTAACAACCCAGCAGATCGCACTATTCTCTTCACTAGTAAGGAAGAAATCCTTCTGCAAACACATAATCGTCAGTATCAGGCACCCGCTGAGTCTCCTCCCATCCCTCCAGAGATAAACCCTACACCGATGAGACCCTCGTTGGTGATTCCTCGCCCTACCACCGAGCCACCTCTTCACATCCCTCACATCCCATTGTGCAGGAATGTCCACAACCCACAATCTAGGGCAGCTCATAACTATAGTTGTCCTCCAGACTTGTCCTACTCAACGGAAATCCTTACTTTCCACCTTGGGGGTAGTCAACCCCGCAAATACCCGACTCATTACCTTTGATCTTGACAGCGGAGAACCACATCTTCCTGTCTTGATCGCTTTTCAAATACCAGTAAAAATACGGAACATCACAGTTCATCGATGTATCATCGATGAAGGTGCATCTACATGCATTATGTCCAAAACCGTATGGAAAAAAATTGGTTCCCCCGAACTTATTCCCTCTGCCATCACCTTCCAAGCTTATGACGAACGACCATCCTCTCCTGAAGGGCTCTTCCAAAATGTCCCCGTCGAACTCGGGGGCAAGACTATTCTCATTGATATCGAAGTTATCGATGCCCCACTCGATTATAATATCCTGTTTGGTCGTAGCTACATGTACGCTATGAAGGCAGTGGTATCTTCCGTCTTTCAGACAATGATGTTCCCCCACAATGGGAAGATCGTTACTATTGACCAAGTCTCACATTATGAGCCTAATCCATCTGCCAACATCGATAAAATTCTTCCTCTCATCCACACAAGCCACGACGCATATCCACTCATCGAGATGGGTCCTTGGATTTTTAAAGATCCATCCTTGTTAGGAACGTACCATGGAGCACCACCACTCCTTCATCCTTCCAATCAAGTATGTGTCATATCATCTAACGGAGCTCACACAGAGGATACCCTTCCTCCTACAAAGGCTTCTATCATATCTGACGTCCCACTTGTCGCAGACCCCCCCCTCAAGAACTTCCTGCACACTTGTTGACCCCACCAGTCCATGATTCCACCTCTCCCCAAGGACATATCCCAGTTTGGGAGACAGTTCCCCAAGCCATCACTCAAATTCCCTTCTTTTACCCTCCACCAAGTATCAAATCTTTTCAGGTAGCTGCAACTCTCACACTACCTAATATGGTGTTAGAAATCCTAGTTTGGTATTTACACCCACCAGAAATGGTCCCTCGACCATCCCTTCCCCCCCAAAAAGAAGGGATCCCTATGATGATTCCCATTCTTACTCCAACCACACCCCCACTCACAAACCCCCCTACCACAGCTGGGGGCAGGAGAAAGAAGAAGGATCCCACAGCTCCACTTCCTCCATGCATCCCACCACCTTGCGCACTATGTGAGAAAGAGGGACACCCAACCAACCACTGCCCATCTCTACCAGAGTTACATAATTTGATTCCACTCAATCACACTCCCCCAACACTCGCCACTACAGCCAATCCTGCCACTACCACCCCCCCTTCCAGTAGTAAAGGGTTGCAGACCAAATACGCTTGTGCCATATGTTTAGAATATGGCCATTATACTCACCATTGCCCAGCATTGCCACGCTTTCGACAGACATTAGCTGCAGTACGCCAGAACATCCAAAGAAACCCCAGTCCTACTACGTCCTCCTCAAAAATCATTGACATCCATTATGTCACCACTTCAGTCAATGAACGTATGAGACACCCTTGCTCTCTCTGTGACTCACTAGCCCATTTTACATACCAATGTCCTATGATCCTTAAATACAGGCAACGCCAATTGACCCTACTTAAACGGCTTGCAGAGGCGATAATTGACATTACCTCGTCACTAGAGGATCTTCATGTCATTTCCCATGAACCCGAGGCCCTTCCAATGCCTCCATGGTTCTTAGATGACTTATCTAAGGATTCACCCCCCAACCCCCCCAACTCTCCCGCTCATTCCCCTACAGACATTTTACACCCAACTACCACGGGTACCCCTCAGTACTTTAATATATGGTTTATGTCGAGTGAACCCTCACCATCTCCTAACATTGTTCCCCCTACTTCTTCACCAGGGGGCAACCACACAACCATCGTCACTGATATCACTCCTCATGACCCCTTGTATTCCTGTCACGTCCAATGCGACGAAGAAATACTCGAAGAGTTAAACCACCCAGACCTCCCTTGGGATGCGCTACACCATCGCGTACTCTTCTCTCCACAGGGAGCCTCCATGCCTCCTAACCAACACCCCATTTACGCAGTCAAAACCAAGGATTTTATCCCATCAGGGCCTATCGACTGGTTCAAAAACCCCATTCCTGGCTCGGATGTTTTTTAAGAAGGCAACATGGCCAACATTTCCCCAACCATTAAAATCGACATTTCCATCAAAAATGGCATCGTCAAAGAAATCACCATTGGAGTTGCTTGCACTCAGGAAATCACCACATATACAACCCTCTTCCAGGAACATAGGGATATTTTTGCCTGGTCATACACGGAAATGCCTGGCCTCGATCCCTCTATCGTCGAACATCGCATCGACACCTGGCCCGAAATTACACCAGTTCACCAAAAAAAATGACCGCTACACCCATCCAAAGCCGTGGCCATCAAAGCCGAAATTGACAAATTATGCGCTGCCGGGTTCATTTACCCCATCGCCTATACCTCATGGGTTTCCAACCCTGTACCCGTTAACAAAAAACAGGGCACTATTCGCGTTTTCACATACTTTCGTGATCTAAAATCATGTGTGTCTCGAAGACAACTTTCCAATGCCTTTCATCGATCAGATTATCGACGACTACGCAGGCCACGAGGCTCTATCCTTTATGGATGGATTCTCTGGTTATAATCAAATTCAAATTCACCTCGGCGATCAATATAAAACCACATTCACTACCCCGTGGGGTACTTTTGCATATCGTGTCATGTTTTTCAGCTTAAAAAATGCTGGTGCAACTTTCTAGCGGGCTATGACATATATATTTCACGATCTGGCTCATATCATCCTCGCCTACTTGGACGACCTCACAAATCGATCCAAGAAATGCACCCAACATCTTGCTGATTTACGAATCATCTTTCAACGGTGTCGTCAATACATTATCCGCTTGAATCCTCTCAAGTGCTTGTTCTATGTCACTGCAGGGCTCCTCCTCGGCTTTATCATTTCTCAAAGCGGTATTACTGTAGACCCCCTCAAAGTCCAAGAAATCACCGAAATTCCACCTCCTCGGAATTTACATCAACCTCAGAGCCTACAGGGCAAAGCTAACTTTCTTAGACGCTTTGTCCCAGACTATGCCATACGCGCACATGGTTTCCTTCTCTTACTATGTCATGATATCCCATTTCACTGGGACGACCATGCCCAACAGTCATTTGATGATCTTAGAACTGTCCTCTCGAATGCACCTTTAATTAGTGCACCTGACTACAATCGGGACTATATCCTCTACGTATCAGCATCAACTGTATCAGTAGTCGATGTCCTCGTCCAGCTAGGTGATGACAATCATGAACATGTCATTTATTATGTTAGTAAAAACTTCTCAGGGCCACCCTTGAAGTATAAACACGAAGAGAAACTTTCTCTAGCAGTCGTCCTCGCAGTCCAGAAACTGCGCCACTACATTTTGCTTCGAACAACAAAGGTTGTTGTAGATTCCAACCCTATGCAGTACTTGCTCAGCCGTCGGCAAGTTAACGGAAAATTTGCTCGATGGATCATTATCCTTCAGGAGTACGACCTTGAGTTCTCAACACCTAAGAGTAAGAAGGCCCTCGTTCTTGCTGAACTTGTCACAACCCTCCCCTCTGACACCACTAGTGCCCCCGTCAACACCGACTTTCCCGACGAACATCTCTTTTACATCACCTCGAATGATCCTTGGTACGGCGACCTCCTCGTTTACCTCCGAACTCAAAAGTTCGGTAACCACCTTTCACGAGATGATCGTCATCGTATTCGACATCAGGCCCCCCACTACCTCCTCATCGGAGACATCTTGTACCGACGGGGCGTCGACACCATTCTTTGTCAATGCCTGACAATTGATGAGGCCGATAGAGTCTTAAACGAATTCAATAGCGACGCATGTGGGGGCCATCTTTTGGGCATATCCACTGCTCAAAAGATTATCTGAGCCAGTTACTTTTTGCCTACCTTGTTTCATGATTGCATTCATGCCGTGAAATGATGTGAGCAATGTCAACTCTACACCAATAAAGCCCGAGCTCCCCCCACTCTTCTTCATCCCGTCATCACTGCCGACCCTTTTTGTAAATGGGGCATCGACTTCATGACTTGTAATCCCCCCTCCAAAAATGGTCACAAATACATTGTTGTCGTCGTTGATTACTTCACCAAATGGGTAGAATTTATGCCCACCTTCAACAACACCGCTGACACTGCAGTGCATTTTTTCTTTAACCATGTCATATCCCGCTTTGGAGTATGCCTCCAACTCATTTTCGATCATGGGAAACACTTCGAGAATGAGATCTTCATCGAACTCTCATCTCGGTCAGGATTCTCTCACGAGTTTTCCTCACCATATTACCCTCAGTCTAACGGACAGGTCGAAGCAGTTAACAAAGTCCTCAAGACCATGTTACAATGCAGGGTTAATAAACATAAAACCAATTGGCATCATATGTTATTTTCTACGCTATGGGCTTACCGAACGACTGTGAAAACAACTACTAGTTTCACACCATTTCATTTAGTCCATGGGGTTGAGGCCACTCTTCCCATCGAGTGCGAAATTCACACCTTACGCACCACAATTGAGGTATTACCCGACACTACTCCAATGGAGTGGCGCTTACTGAACTTGGAGTCTCTGGATGAAGATCGTCGATCTTCCTTACAGAACAATGAGGCAGCTAAAAAATGATCCAAGTCTACCTTTGATCGCCATGTCAACCTTCGCTCATTTCACGACGGCGACCTTGTCCTGGCTTACGATATCACCCATGATACCTTTGGCCATGGAAAATTCGAGTCACTCTGGCATGGCTAATACATTATCCAACATTTCCTCACCAAAGACACATACATCTTGGCCTCCCCTGAAGGTCTCTCTCTCAAAGAACCTGTCAACGGGTTGTATCTCAAGAAATTTTACGCTTAAACGTAGTCATTCTACTTTAGGTTATTTATTTTATAGCATTTTTTATCTTTTTTCCCTCCCTCACGTCTAAACTATCCTTTGTGCTATTCACATATTCTTCCTCCACTAGCCTACCACATCAGTTACGCTGACGGCGCCAGCCATTGGACACAAAATCTCACTTCGGTTGCTTGGGCTCTCTACACCCGCTCACATGAAATTCTCCATTCGAGCGGCATATGTTTGGGTTCAACAACCAACAACCAAGCTGAATACACCACCATCATTGGCCTCCTGGCCAATGCCCAACACCATCGTATCCGTCACCTTAGCATCTTCCTCGACTCTCAACTAGTCGTACTCCAGCTCAACAATGTGTACCGTGTCCGCGATCCTTGCCTCTTTCGCAAATACCTGCAGGTTAGACTTTTATCTCAACATTTTGATTCCATTACACTTACAGATATTCCAAGACAATTGAATCAAATTACGCATAACCTATCTAATATTGTGTTAGACTGGCATATATCAGATCAAGCTACCTCTACACATACATAAACATATAACACAAACTGTCATCACATATATAGATTAGACATCATCAAAACACATGTAAACACCATATAGATCTCAAAAATGTATACTCATGTATATATCAAAAGGTCCACAGTGCCATCCAACTATTTACATACAAAAATACAACTATCTGCAGGCCAATGAAGCACCTCGATACAAAATGGGCTCACCAGCCTATACACAAAAAATATATATACATCAATGCATAAGAGCACCACTAACGGTGCCTCTAGAGCACTACCACTTACTCCTCCCTCAAGCGGTGGTGGCCCACCACCACCTGCCCCAAGAGGTGGTGGTCCCCCCCCTACTGGCCCCTCCTACCCCAGCGGCATTCATCCGGTCATCATCGCAGCAGCCACTGTTGCTCGTTGTACTATGTCCCGCCATGGCGGTGGCACCCCCACACACTACTCCAGGAACGCCTCATCCTGGATGCGGGACCATATGCCCTTAGGCACATCTTGTAACACTGCCTCCAGACAACGACGTATGTCCTCAAAATCCACTTCGGCAGCCGCAGGAGGAGCGTGTGATGGCCCAACACCAGGGTCATCAAACCGGTGTCTCCTCACTGCCCTCTCTGGCTCAGCAGGTTGCACCATGGCATCCTCATGTCGACGTCTCTCTCCTCACAACAGTCTCTCCGGCTCCTGACGAGATGACGCTCTCTGCAACTCTACCTCGTGCCCGCAAGGTGCCACATCTGCACATGCCAACAAACAACAGATAGTATCAGCATCTATATCATATACATATGGAATGCTATCTCAAAAAACACACAAATATACATGTCAACATCATCAATCAACATACCTCGGTGGTCAAATACCTCCCCTGGAGGTAGCACCATGTCAGGATCATCCCGAAAATCAACCCTAGCATAGGGGTACCGTAGTATCACCTACAACATCTGCCACCATACCTGTGTTGCCTCTACAGTGAAGAAGTGGCCACCCTCGCCACCACCATGGCGAAGCAACACGGTCAACCACCGCCTCAGCCGCAGCTATCGCACCCCAGGTGCACCCAATAGAATCCTAGGGCGCAACATCGACACCCTCTCCAGAAACGAGGCCACCAGGATGGACCCAAAGGAAAACTCCCCTGTATCCGTGGACCGACAGTGGTTCAACTGCCCCACCATCCTCAAGTGCAGTGTAAACCCCCAGGCAAAATTCTCACCAACCAACACTCTCTCCATCACCCTTAGCTGGCCACCGCTGATCCGCTGCATCGCCAGTGAACCATACACTCTCACAATCATCGCTGCTATGCAGCGATGTGCTAGGGAATCCATCGCCCCGATGCTCACCACTGAGCTAGACATATAGTTCAACCCCGATCAATATCTCCAGCCCACCGTCACGAGTGGTGTATCCTTAGGAAGCACCGGCTCCGCCGGTAAGGGAATTCCCTAAAATGGGAGCCCAGTCAGAAAGTACACATCGTCCACCGCAGTGAAGGGAATCTTCTCTCCCCGCACTATAAAACAGTGCAGGTCCGAACTCCACATCCGGATAAGAAACTGCAGGAGATACTCCTACGCCTGAATCAAGGGGCAGTCAAAGAACTTCAGCAGCCCACAGGCCGCCAAAGTCGCACGTATGCCTGGCTCCTCAATAGCCACGGCTTCTCGCAGCTGGGACCAATCTCACTCTCGCCAACCCACCGACATCGTGCACACAGCTCACCTACACAACACAAAACCGTCCTCAGTTAGCCACATGGACAATCAAAAACCTCAAAAAGACATGTTTTATACCCGTCAACCTTGCCTCCACGATGCGGTTTTTTTACCCACAGGCGCGCACACATGCGCGCCTGTACACCCCACAGGTGCGCACATATGCACACATGTTCACTACATAGGCGTGCATCAGTGCACGCCTGTTCACTGCACAGGCACACTCTCAAGCGCGCCTATTCACTCTACAGGTGCGCACCTGTGTGCACCTGTTCAACCGACAGGTGTGTCCACATGCACGCCTATTCAGCAGACAGGCGCTCCCATCGTGCGCACCCTTAATTCCCTCAACCGCACTCCCATGCGTGTCTATCTGGTGGACAGGTGCACATGTGTGCGCACCTATTATCGGATCGCCCGCGCATGTGGGGCCCATACCCCCTAAACACCTCTGTACGACCCTCCGTATAGTCCGTGCCCAAAAAATGAAATCTTAATTCTATGCAGGATGATCAGACCACTAACTTGATACTCATGGGTCTTCAATCGGATGCCTCGTCCTCCCCGAATCTCACATTCTCCTCTGAATGCTTCTCGTCCAATCACTATAGCAGCAAATACAAATGAGGTGGCAATGTGGGCCCTACAACTATATATAGGCCTTTTTGCCAAACTTCCACTCACCATTCCGGGAGTCCACGGTGTCCATTTCTCGATCCATCTTCAACCATGGGATCAACATTCTGTCATCTACATCACAATAGTCCTTGGGCCTCTTTTCATCCTGAGCCCCCGGAGCACCATTTTTTTTCATACCCTGATCAGGTACGCATGTGCATATTCATGCTTATCAAATACATGCTCATATCTTCGATTCTCTTCAGATATTTTTCACGTTGGGTATTTTGGTTTTCATGTGTGCAGGTACTTGATCATCATACATCGGCACAACCCCTTCAGGTATATACTCAGCACTGGCATGTAGTCTTTCCCTCTATATCGCACTTACATTTCCAGTCACACCCTCTGACATTTGCCTCTAGGATCCCCATTCCCGGCTCTGCAGTACCCACACCTCCATTTGCATCTTCGGTACTATCACCCAGTAGCATTGTTACCCACATGAGTTGTCCCATTCATAGCACCTTTTGGCACTTCTGACACTCATGCTGTTTTTCAAAACCCTTTAGGGATGGGAGTCCCGATAGTCTTACATCATGTCGTGAATCAACCACATACTCCTTCTCCTCATTTTGCTAGCATTCCCACCGGACTCCCAGATTATCTCTCCACGGTTCTATGGTCGGGCTTCACATCCGCAGTAGCATGAACCCTCCATTTCATCCACAATCCATCTACCCGTCTGCAAATCTCCCTTTATTTCACCTACCTCATACAGAAACCCACCCATGGGGCCCCCACCCTTCATCAGTTCTCTGAGAAAATTGGACCCTAATCGGGCCCACCATATCACACTGGGGCACCCGTTTCTGTATTTGTACACTTCCCCCCCAAATATTCGTTATTTATTGTACAAACGCCTTTATTTTTAGTTGTTACATTACCTTTTTGTCGTCACCTTTCGGTGACCTACTTCCCTTTTTTGGCCAACCACAACCCATGCCACCCTTGGTTGGAGCACTACTTATCATCCACCCTTGCTAGCATTGTCCATATCTTCAGAGTATCCCATGGGCCACTTCCCTCTGCCCTCTAAATTTGTTCACCTTGTCCTGCCTCTGGCCCAAC
Organism: Picea engelmannii; assembly: GCA_009831015.1. NCBI lineage: Eukaryota > Viridiplantae > Streptophyta > Pinopsida > Pinales > Pinaceae > Picea > Picea engelmannii. Next base: position 75,633 of record ML818897.1, read on the forward strand.
TTATCCCCAGTCTTGTCTTCCCCCTGACACTTGACCTCGTTGAACGGTTGCAACCACTTTTTATCTCACACATACTCCAACCAAGGGCAGTCTTGAGTCTTCCCACATCTTGAATTTGTCCATGTACCTCCTCCACTTCCTCACCTCACCTAGTAGATTTCACAAAGCCATTTTTCTTCTAGGAGTCGCGTCCCCCTTTTTGTCGACATCAGCACAGTTTTCCAAAAGGGCGAGAGTATCTTGATTCTCATTATCCACTCAATGTGAGATCTCGGATGGCACAGGGTGAAATAACATTGCTCCCTGCTGTCATTGACCCCCATAACATTCGATGCCAACACTTTCTCATGTTACGGTGGGTCTTACTTTGCGACTATTGCAGTTAGTTCTTTCATTTGCCGAAGACCTCTGAAATTGGTTAGGTTATCACTGCCCACATAATCGGTGATACTTATTACCGCGATCACTGCCTACTATTCAGAGTATGTTCATATACAAAATTGTCTTCTACCTTTATCACGACCACCCCCGAGGGCGCTGCAGTTTTCTACACCAACACTTCAGTCATCTTTTTTTGTGTTACATGAAACGAGCATGGGGCATGCCCGCCTCGTGTGTACACAGTTTTCTGTTTTCCACACCTCATGGAAGGTCAGGTCCTACCGGTTCCTTTTTCCCTCCAGCGGATTTCTCTAGCCGATCCCACTATTTCTCTCTCTTACAACAACATTCTCAGTAGAAGAAACATTGATGGATTTTGGCTATACGTATGCTCCTAACCTCATCCATCAGGGGGCATCTGTTATCACTGAAATTTCGTTCACACATGGTTACAAGAACTCAGCATCGTCAAACAGTAATGAAGTCATCCATGGACCTGAATTAATACCAAAGAATTCATAAAAGAGTAAAAAACTATACAAAGTAATGAAAAATTGAAGGGCGCTATGAAGACATTGGGCGCATGCGCACATGCACGGAACATGAATGCAGAAATCGTGCGTAGGCACACGATGCGCGACTGTTATCGCAAAAAGCTACACACCTGCTAAACGACGCATTTATGAGAGTGGTTGGCCTCCCACCCACTTATGGTTCAGCTCCCAAGCCGATTTGACCCTCAAATCTGGACTAGATTCGACTGGATGGTTGGTCAAAGACCTAAAAATGCCCTAATTAGCCTCATTTCACACTACAAAGCAGTTAAACAAAAGCTCAAAGGGATGCTATAAAAAGGCCATGGATGCACCTCATTTTTCAAGGAATTCAAAGTAATGTTATGCTGACTCTATTCTCTTGAGGACTCCATCCTTGTCAAGAGCATATTGGCACCATTGCATTGGACAATCCATCTCACCCATTGAGTGGATTTGTAAAGAGTTCTTTCATCATTTTCCATTTTTCTTTGTTGTAAGAAGAGCTATCTAGTGGGGGTCCAAGAGCCCTCCCTTGGAGGATGAAGGGACTCATAGTCCCCTTTCTTCTTGGTGTATTGTTTCACTAATAGATCAGCCTCAACAATGGTGACATGGGTCTTATGGTTCTTTTTGTTTCTATGTCCCTATGCTCATGAATTTAGTTGTTATTGCATTTCTTAGTTTAATTCTTAATTGTAGTTTTTATTTTATTTCCCTAACTCTTTTCCTTGCAGCTGTCTTGCTCAGCAGACCCAACTGAGCTTGCAAGCACCTCTATTTTGCTCACTAAGGTGGCAGAAGAGGCACAACAAGATGGTTATCTTATCTTCAAGGCTCTCATGTATAAAAGAGAGTGATCTCTCTTCATGAGGATTCAAGTAGAAGAGGAATTAGGATTAAAGAGTTAGATTATGTAATTAGAATCAGAGTAGTCGTTAGGATTTGAAAGAGAAAGGGATTCTTAGATTTGATTCATGGTTTTGGTTTTCATGCTTTCATTATTATTTTATAAAGATTGATTTGATTATTGTAATATAAGATTGCTTCATTGGTGAGATATCACATATGATGTTGTGTCATTCAACTCTTCACATGTTGTACTTTATTTTCCTTCATGTAGTTCTCCATTTCTAGATTAGTTCCATTTATGCAATTTCCCATTCTTAAAGTAATTTCATTTACGCAACTAGATTAATTCAATTTGAGTCATGTGTTAGATTAATGATTCAATTTCAATTGTATCTTAAACATTATATTATATTAGTCTTGCTTCAATCTTGCATATACTTTGCGTGTGCTTCATCAGTTTGCGAACCCCACGTTGAAAAATTAGATAGTTGGGGAAGTACTACAACTCAATTAATACAACATTAGTTCAGCCCAATATAAAAACTATCGTTCCCTTGTCACGATTTTTGTTCCTTTTGCAAGTAGTGTTGTTCATTTGAACAAAAAAATTGTTGTTCCTTTTTTTACGATTGATGTCCCTTTGCAGGGGTTGCATCTCTAGAGGATGGGTATTGAAAACGGAAGGTAAGAACCTACATAGGAGACAAGTAAAATTCTTGTGCCAGTGCCTACCTTTGGATTATGCATAGAGGTTATATTTTAAGACATATTTAGGGCCCAACAGGTAGAAGTAACAAACAGACTCGGTGAAGGTTATTGCAGCTCACACAAAGAGATTGGTGTGTCTTGTTAAGTTTGTGCTTAGAAGTGAATATTGGTGTATCTAGTAGATTGGTGTCTATGAAGATTTGTAAGAGTAGGTTGGTGTTGCTCAAACAAATAGATTGGTGTCTCTTGATAATTTGGTGCTTAGTGGTGGGGATTGGTGTCTACAAAGATCTGTAAGAGTAGGTTGGTGACTACCAGGATTCGTACCAGTGGGAATTGGTGTCTCCAGTAGGTTGGTGCCTACAGATATTTGTCGATCTGCAATAACAATACTTAGGAAATTAAATAGAACAATAAAACATGAATACTACCACCAAAAATGAGACAAAAATGACCATCACTTTATTTATAATAGGAGGCATTCTTATATATATTCTTGGTATTGCATGATGGATTGAATAGGTCAAGATACAACTAGCTTCTAATAGCTATTTAGCTAAATATTTTCAATTAATTCCTTGGGACTTGCAACAAGTTGTTATTCTCCTCCAATAAGCTAAGAGAGTGCGCATTCCAAGAATATGTTTGTCTAAGGGATTGTTCCTTCCTTTTGATTCATGTGGATGTATGTTAGGTTTCCAAATTCCTCTCTATTTAAGCTTGGAAGTGTCCCCACTTCCAATACAAAATGAAGAAAATGCTTGTGCACGTAAGCTTTCAAAAACCATTTAACATGAGAAAGAGTTTGTCCTGTGCACCCAACAATATAAGAGGTATGTTATTGATGATGGGTGGTGGTATGGAGAGTGTCAAGTAAGGTGTATTGGAGTAAGGGAGGATGAAAATAAAGGATTAACTCAAATGGATGAAAGACAGTGACATTATCTTCCATAAATGGGAGTTCATAGCATTTCAGAATGGGTGATGATCATTTTACCCAATCTGTTAGAGAACAGTATAAGGTCCATAGAGGAGATGCTTCAGTTTGTGATAACGTTGGGATTTAAAATTCTAGTGTTCCATGTAAAACCAGACTTTATCACTAGGAGTAAAAACCATAGGGGGACAATGAGCATCATGGTGGGATTTGTAGCATTGTTGGGATGCCTTTAATTCTTTAGAAACTTGGGCATGCTTATGTGCTAGAGTCTGCAAAAATGAAAGGGTGGATGTTTGTTCTTGTTGTTGGTGTGGAGTGTCAAAAGGCTGAAAGGTGAGAGGAAGTTAATAAGGAGATAAAGGTTGATATCCAAAGATGGCTTCAAAAGGAGACATTCTAGTAGAAATATGTACATCATGATTATAACTATGTTGAATGGCATGGAGGGTTGTATCCTACTGTTTGTTTTTGGTAAATTGATTGCGAAGAGCATGGAAAAGGTTACGGTTAACTACCTCGGTTTGGCCATCTGCTTGAGGATGGAAGGAAATAGAATATTTGAGTTGAAAACCCATTAAATCACACAATGTTTTCCAGAATGTGTTGAGAAAGTGAATGTTTCAATCGGGGATGATTCTAGTATGAAGGTCAAAGTTTGGCCAAACTTGGTGAAATAACAAGGAGAAAATTTAGGCAACAGTAGTGGTCTTAGTGAAAGGGATAAAAAGATTCATCTTAGAGAAAAAAAAAACAATAACCCAGATAACACCATGTTTGCATAAGGTCTTAGGTAAACCACTAAGGAAATACATGGAAAGAGAGTCCCAATAGTGGGAAGGAAGAGGAAGGGGATGATACAAATCAAATTTACAATTTACAATGCACATGAACACATGAAAATCTCCACTTGATGAGTCATAGAAGGAAAAATTAAATTTCGTTGCAAGTGCTGAACTATTTTTAGAGACTCAAAATGGCCACCATTTGAGGAAGAATGAGCCTCCTTGATCAAAGTAAGATGGTCTTCGTAAGCTGGGATATATAATTGATTGAGTTTATATAGCCACCAATCTATGATTGTGTAATCCAGAAATGAAATTTGATTGACCTCATTGGGATGTTTTACAACAAACCATATCTCTACAAAGAAGGGATCATAAGTATAGAGAGGCTTCCAAGCCTCATAGGCAACGCACAGCACAACTAGGAGTTGAACTACCTGCATATGTTGGAGGCTTAGGAGATCATCCATCCGATTGAACATGCACTTCTTGTATTTAATCACCAAATGACATTGCTAAATGTAATCATCCCACTTTAAATGATGTTGCTCCTGGATCTTAGCCTGAGAATTGATGAAAATCAATAGATGATGATCTGTGTAGAGGATTGTTTATTTCCCTAGGATGTAATGGTGCCATTGTTTTAATGCTTAGACCAAATTGTTAAACTCTTTGTCATATGTGCTATAATTTTTTTTAGCATCATATAATGTCTATGAATGGTATGAAACAAGGTGTCATCCCTATTTAAGAACCACGTCAATAACATAATGAGTGGCATCCATCTCAATCTCAAAGGGATATTGAAGATCATGTCAACAAAGTACAGGAGAGGAACAAGGGTAGTTTTGAGAGCCTAAAATTGTTGTTGTGCCAAGGGAGACCACACAAACTTATTCTATTTGGAGAGATGATGAAGAGGGCGTGTTAATTGAGAGAAGTGGGCCATGAACCGCTGATAAAAATTAATTCCACCCATAAAGATATTGAGTTTTAGAGTTGAGTGAGGCATTGGCCACTGCGAAAGAGCTCAAACTTTAGTGGGATATCGGATAACACCCTTGGCAGAGACAAAAAAACCCAAATACTGAACTAAATATTTCCCAAAAGAATATTTGTGATGTTTTACATGTAGTTTATGATTGCGCAGTAAGACTAGCACAATGCACACATGGAGAAAATAATCCTCCCAACTCTTGCTAAAGACAAAGATGTCATCCAAATAGATGATGTTGAGGAGGCCTTCTAGGCCATGTAAATTTCATCATACATTAACCTAAGTATAAGAATGTATAAGAACATATGTAATAAATGTATAAAGAGAACATAACGAATGATTAGTTGGAGCGGGTACAACCGCTCCAACCATCTCTCTATTGTGAAAATACCCATGAAGACGGAATAAAGACTTGGACATATATCCTTCCCTACATTATCTCCTCTTTTTTGGGTTGTGTGTGTTATTGATGTGCTTCATGATGTAGTCTCTCATTGAATGCTTGTCGTTATTCCCGAGACTACAACACTTTGGTTTTGTTGCCGTGTGACTTGAACCACGAATTTTGTATTGGATGGAACAATTGATTGAGATTCTTATTGAATTATTTGAGACAAATATGGTGGAGAACTACACTAAAGAAGACATGCAATTTTGAATGATCACTCATGAATGCTTTCCAACTTTGAAAGAGATGATGAGTAAAAACCATGCAAGTGAAATAATCACTCACAAAGTAAAATAAATTATTTCTTCAAGTTATCCTTATTTGGAAATTCCAATCTCTCTATGAAGAAATGAAAAAGATTGTTTTGGAAATATAAGAACTATAAATATCATAAAAATATGTTGTGTGGGTAATATCTTAATCATTGCTCATGGCATTATTTGAATGTTCATATTGGTGATACAATTCAAGAATTCTCTTACCATGTAATGAAAGATTATGTTCATGATGTTGTTATCGATGGAATGATGTGTAAGGTTATCGAAGTCTCTATCTATGAAAAGTCATGAATATTTTTTTTTATAAATCTAACTTGTTGGAACAACGAAGTTTTCAATAAGTTTTTCCATTCAATTTTTTATAAATTGGTTGATCATGACCGATACAATGTTTCTCTTTGAGAATATACATCTAGCTAATGAAATCAATATGTACATTTTTTCTTGTAGAACATGACAGATCTTGGTTTCATTTTTAATGTGCAAAATACTAGATCCCATCATTGGTAACCTAACTGATAGCAGCAATGGTTGAATGATGGACCAATTAATGACTGAATTTGGCCGACTTGTTCGACCTGGTCAATTATGTATGATTAGTTCACGCACTAGTGGGATCTTCCAAATACAAGAAAAGGGAGGGCCATTGAGACTTCTTTGCAATGAGGTAACGATGATATCACTGAGGGGATTTTGATATCAGATTAAAATATGGTTGACCTATGGGTAAAATCATGAATCTGGGTAACACTTTCGTGACAATCGGGTCTCCAAAATTTCTAGCGGCAATTTTTTGGCCGAACAAATGTTGTTTTCGGCCGAAATAGTTTTCGGCCGAAAATTTTCACGTCAAATTTAACGGTGCCCTCAAAATTCATGTACAACATTATTTGGATGAATTATTTTCCCGTGGTAAGCATATTTCAGCCGAAAGACTTTTCGGCCAAAATGTTTATTTTTAACGGATTCCGTTAAAAACTAGGTTTCGGCCAAAAGAATATTTCGGCCGAAAACTTGAAAATGGGACTATTTGCAGGAAACTGCAAATTCTCTCCATCTTACTTCATCTTTGGAGGTAGTGGACTCCTAGAAATACTCAGAATTTAGTTTGAGAAATGATACCAACATTTTTAAAATTGAATCTACTTTCATTCAGTATAATTTGTTTTCATTTTCATTGTTTTTATCTAATTTTATTTAATTTTATAAAAAAATCACTAAATAATATTTTTAGGTGAGATTATGATTCGGTGAAATGAAAAATCCATATCTCTAAAAATACACAACCGAAAATTATGGAAAATTTATATTCATAATTGCTAAACTGTTCTCTTCAAAAGGGTATTTTTAGATTTTACTTTTAAGTAAAAATTAAGATAGATACAAGGTGTAGAAAAACACGTGTTTAAAATCTGCAACGTTTTCATCTTGGTCAACTTAAAAAAATTCTAGAAATTATAATATTCATCCGTTAGATTCAAAATTATAGTCATAATAAAATAGAGTCTCTGTAGATTGTTACAGTATATTTCATTTCTTAAAAACATAAGTTTAATAATAGATACATTGTTTTGGAAAACAATAACTTATTATCATTCCTTTCATGTTTAAGGAACATACTGTTAAATAATTGTCAAATTGACATATCAAATCTTGATAAAAAAAAATTGAAAAATAGTCATTAGAAACATAACAAAATTATTCACAAGTTTTGTTTTTACTGTAAAGTGAAATTCTAAATAAAAAAAATACTTTTGTATGCCGGAAGTTG